>JAQNCA010000028.1:7770637-7796944 GCA_029783725.1 Acanthurus tractus | reverse complement strand
ACTCAGAGTTTCCCTCATTTCAGGGTTAACAAACTCAGAGTTTTCACTAAACCTGCTTTGTGAAACGGACCCCTGGTGTCTCCTCAATTCCATTTATGACTGAGTTTTGTCTTCTAGACTGACCCTCTAGAAAATCCATTTTATCAGTAATGGCCAACAGACTCTCACATATCTTGAAAATTTGACATTGCATATCTTTACAGTGATCAGTGTGTTTAATGTTGCCCATTTTAATGTCATCAACCTCTTTCTACGTGAAATTAATGCTGGCTTTAATTTCTTGAACTTCCTTTGATATATCGTCCAGTCGCGTATTTGTTGAGTCCAGGATTATTTTGACAAAGCCTTTAAAGTTTCCTTGCTGTTGTTGCAAGAGTGCTAAGAACATCTCTCCCTGTTGTTGCATTAGATCATTCACTTGTGCGAGCGTAATACACTCCTCCTCAGACTTCACTTCTGGCTACCGCTTAGGTGGCATTTTGTTACTGACGGAGGTCTCATAAGTGCTCTCTTTATCCTGAGCAGCCCTGAACATGATGACAAAGAGCTCTCATATGCACAGCAAGCAAGGCTGAACATCTAACAGAGGGTTAACTGAAAGGATGGGTCTGCTGGGGATAATGGCCTGCTAGAGTCTGTTAACTGCTCTCAGTTCAGCAAACCCGTGTTAATTTCACCTTCATTACATAGCCCGTTGCACAGCAGGCAGTGAGAGCTGTATGACAGCTGCTGACCTGAGAACTTTAAGCTAATTATCTTTTTTTATGGCTACAACTTTTTTGTCTTTTATCCTTTGTTCCCTTACTTCACCAGACACTTTTCTACAGCTGAGACTATAATATTACAATGATTCAGTCAAAGTGTGATATAATCCGTTAATGCAAGTCACTGCTGTCATAAAAATACATCTTTTGCCATTAAATTCTGTTGGCTGGTTCTTCTGCTGTGGGCACCTTAGCTGTTTATCACTGAGCATTTTTCTCTCTCAAGTGGTGGCACAGTCTTGCAATCACAAATTCACAAACACACTCACACACACACACACACACACACACTCATCCAAATGATTAAATTGATGATTGCAGTGAACTGTGTTCACTTTATATACCTTACATCTGACAACATTTCTCAAATATGTAAAACAGAAACTATATTTATTAATGCAGCAGTGTTAAATTTTTAGTACACATGGATAAACTTCTACTCCATAGAAATAGGTTTACTACTACTTTGCCTACACACATAATCCAGGACATGACAGACAGTACAAAAGACAAAGGTTAGACCTGACACAATTAGTCAGTTAATCCATAGGCAGATATAATAAGCAGCAACTATGTTATAATTTGTTGACTCTGCCATAAATGTGAAGATTTAAAGGTTTTCTTTGTCATAATTTAATCTAAAAAAAAAACAAATTAGGATTTGGTATGCTGGTCAAACAACTCAAGACATTTGAACATGTCATCTTGGGCCCTTGGAAACAATGACTGATGTTTATGTTTCCATGTTATATACTGAATAATTAGGTGATAACTGAAAATGTAATCACATTTAAACAAGTTAATTGACAATTAAATTCATTTTAATCTGTAGCTCTAAACGAGTTTCTGAGTTAACTGCTGGCCTTAAGCAAATGTGTTTTGCTGCATTTATCCACAGCATCCTCTTCCATTTGTGTCCTTGATGTGACTTGCTGAACTAATCAGCTTGCACTTAAAGAGTAACTCATCACATAGCTGCAGGGCAGATTACAGTACATGCACAGGACTCTGGCTTAAGAGGTTTGGTCAGGTGACTCAAAGCTAACAGAAAAGCTTTCACAACCCTGAGGTTTGTTTTCGGTGACAAAGTTGTCAGTGAAGGCAGCACAGCTCAGGGTGACTATAAAAAGAAAGAAAACACTGCAGCTTCCAGCCATGATTTCTTTGTTTATTCTCCAGCAACAGAGTCACACTGCCTTCTAACGAGTGTCTGCTTTTATTTACTAATTAGTCCAGTTTAGTTGAATTTATTTGCTCAAATTAAAGGAGGCAATTGCTGGTTAAACAAAAAGAAACCCAGAAGGAGATAACTCTGGATTAGGCTTCTGTAATGATCTCGCCTTGTGAGTGAGACAAAACAAGGGTAACAGTCCACAGCAAAGTCTGAAGATCACCGGTTGGATTCGACCTCTGGTACCATGAACGACAGCACCAGATGACATGGCAATCCATCGGTTTGTTGTTGAGATATTTCAGTCTGGACCACTGTGGTGGACAGACTGACCAATGAGTAATGGGCAGACTGATAATGTGATCTACAGACTCATGCTGCTAGCAGGGCTCCTACAACTGTAATCTACTGACACTGAACATGATGACGAACATGACGCTGAAGGAATGGCCAACTACAAAATCACACAAATTACAAATGTCCAAAAAATCTGTAAAATGTGGTGATACATGGATGCATGCATTATTATCAAAGACAAACAATCTTAAATGAATTGGGTTTTGTTTCTGTGTTGTGTGTTACTGAGAAAAAAAAAAGAATGTAAGTGTAAACATATAAAATACAATGGTATGTTCAGTGAAAAACAGGAACACAAAGCCCCTGCTAAACTTCCTTTATGGGGAGTTGTCCAGCTTCTTTGTTTTAACTACATGCAAATGGTACACACACACATTTACATGAGAGGACGGATGATGTGGAGCATGCATGTGCAACAGCAGCAAAGTGTAGGGCAGCCGTGCAGAGCTGGTCTGTTACACGCTGATGATGACACTAATAGAATGGCCAGCAGCCAGGAAGAGGAGCAACGGAGGTGTAACCAAATGCCAGCACAGTGGCCTCTGCTTGCCCCTGTGCACTACATTTCATTATAAGAGTCACATTTGCTTTCAGAAATGCTTACAGCTCAAGAAATATATACTAGAGTATTCTTCTAGAGTAATTTCAACTGTTGGCTATTGGAGAGCTTGCAACCTACAGTGAGGCTTTTTTACTGAGGGAATTAAATAAATAGATTGATAAGTTGATGTAAAAAGTGTATCAAAGTCTACAGATAAAACGTGTAAGACATGGTTTTATTAGCCTTAGTGTTTGTGTGTGTTCTAGATGTGTGGTCTGTGCAGAGAGATGAAGTGTGTGAAGAGGCTGAAGACCTCACAACACTCACCAATGAAGAGGATGGGAAAGGTAATAAAGAGGAGAAAGACATGCGGCACCACATTGAGAGCGTCCAGGAAGCAGCCATTATTTAAAACCCCTCCGTCCACGTTGTAGGCCACCGAGTTATTCTCGCTCCCACAGAACGCCAAGGACATGGTGGAATTGGGACTCTGCAGGGAACCGACCAGAGGAGGAGGAGGAGGAGGAGGAGAGCCAAAGACAGAGGAGAGACAGAGATTTTACACAGAGGCCCTCAGAGCATGTTGTCTTTTTAAAGGAACACTGATGGCGTCCTCAATATATCCTAGTTATTCCCAAAGTGACCTCCTTTCTGCTGTCTTTCGGATCCAGCTCATAAGTATTGGTTTCAGTGAAAGTCAGGAGACAGAGAAAGGGAAGGAGGGAGAAGGGGTCAGGAGCAGTCACGGTCCAGTGCAGCAGCAGCTCCCTCTCCTCTCCAGCGGTCTAAGCAGCTTTCCTGGCCATGCTGGTGAAAAACATCTGCATCCCGTTTGCTCGCAGTCCTCAGACATCCTCTTAAACTCAACCTTCACTTGCACAACGCGCTGCACAGCTCCACCGGAATGCAGTCCTGCTCACACACACACACAAACATGCACATACAGAGAGAGCAGCAGTGGTATTCTGCAGTGCACCTGCTATTCCTGTCTCTTCGTGAACAGGATCTCAAAGTCGACCTTGGAAGATGGGAGAGGAGGAATGTGCAGGCAGGCTGGAGGACAGAGCTACAGAGCCGCTAAAGGTAGGTGGGCAAGGACAGGAGGGAGAATTGAATGATGAGGAGAGAGAGAGGAGAGAAAGGAGAGAGAGAGGGAGGATACAGCTGCTGAATGAGCGGTGCGAAAGCCATTCAAAAGTACGTGTGAAGCATGAGCAAGCACTCTAATGTGCATGCCAACACAATGTTTTTCAAAAATTACATAATTTTATCTCTGCCATTTATTACTTAATCTATTACTAAATGTCACATTATATCTACTAGAGCGCTATAAAAGGAAGAGCACAGTGGCGACTGAATAAGTAGGCTATTCACATAATAAAAAAAAGGCACATTAAATATTTATGTATTCCCAGGACAGATGCATTGTGCGTGGAGTCCTGCAGGAGGGATCCTTCTGCAGCCAGTGACAGCTGACTTGTTCAGAGGGATCAGCAAAAAGCCACATGGGAGCAGATTTTGATAATCCATGTACAAACAGAGACAGACTCATGGCCTTTTCTCAGTAGTTAAATGATTTGTGTTTAATGTAATCCATGCCATGCCATGCTAACCTTCACATGATAACAGCGAGGAGATAAATGAAATGAGCACACAATATTAGTATATACAGTAATCTGTCTGAGAATACTGACAGATATCATATTCAACAGTTTACTTTAGTCATAGTTAAAATGCAGCCTCTTGCTTTGATCCCATTAACTGAATCAGTGTGAGACCAAGACCCATCAAAACAATAAAATGAGGACTGAAATATGTTTTTTAAAAAAGCTTTGAGACATGTTAGTCAAAGCTCTTGACATATTATAAGTTGTCTGTTACATTTATCCTAAGATAGAGCAGAGAGGCTTTTCTATCACAATTCTGGTAGAAGTAAAAATATGAAGAAAAGCAAAAAGATAAATTAGACAAAGGAGTAAAGAGTAATAATGCATGTGGTGATTGTTTAGTATTCAATCCAGACATATTAGAAAAGTTAGTTTGCAGCAATGGCTGGGGTGTGGAAGTATATTCATATTCTGATTGTTCTGTCAGGAAAAATCACACTACGTGTTTTTGCAAGCTTCTCTTTTAGGAGTCAAAACAGTTTGAGCCAGACACTGAATGCAAATCTGCAGACAGAACAGACAGCTGTGCTATTTTATTATGAGTACATAACCAGATTTCTATTTTAGTCCTTAGAAGCTGTTGTAGAGATATTGTGCAGTTCTGAAATTCATCTGTAAGCCAAGATGCTTTTTGGAAGTGATCACATGTCTAAAAAAGAGACATGATATCTGAGTGAAAAATATCTATTGAGTTTTTATTCCAACACCCAAGAGAAAAAGTTAACAAGAGCTTCAGCCTTATCTCTTCACTGCCCGTCACACAATAATTATGCTTTATTTAAAAAAATATACCAACATCAGTTGACGGTGGTCAGAAAAAATATGGTGTTTTCAATGCAATAAGCAAAGGAAACTGATAATTCCACAAACAACCTTTAAGGTACTGATCACAGCACAGACTAAGCCAATGTTATATTGGCAAACGCTTCACGGGCTAAATGAGAAAATATTTGTCTTGGAATTAACTGTCAGTATCAAAACCTTAGTAAAAGATAAGAGTTTCCTTCATCATGCACTGTGTCTGCTCTTTTTATACAGCCAGGATAAATGCCCAGGCTATCTGTCTGTGGTGCTCTACATCAGAGATTAACCCTGTCCATCACTTCATAGCCTCGGGAGAGTGAAAGCATCATTGTGTGTAAATAAAGAGAATGGGGAGCAGAGGAGCAGCCAGTAAGAGAGACCCTCTGAAAGGAAAAAGCTCCATTTGAGCAATGAAAATGCACAGCCAAGGTTATGTTAGAAGGCAAAAGATGGCTAAGACAAAGAAAAATGCATGCACAAAAACATTAAATATCAGAGGAGGTTTTTGTGAGGTGTCATCACGTTTTGTCATAGAACCACGAATACAGACAGATGACAACTTTCTTTGTTGTTGTTGTCTGTGGGAGTAAAGTGAAAGGAAGAGGTGAATGGTGATTCATGCACTATTTTGACAATCAATCCTCCATTCAAATTACCTATTCAAAGAATAAAAGCAGATGAGGCAGAGACCTCTCTTATAAAATGCTCTCGATGTGGCTGTGAGACTGTGTTACCACAATGTAACGACCCCACCGCGAAACCAGAACATCCAATGATATACTCCCTCATAATTCACAACGAGATTTTAAGCCAGGGTGAATCCCAGTGGAGCGTGAATCCATTACAACAGACACGGAGATTCATTGACTAACTTCGACCTAAAATGAATTGGAATATTATTAACGGTCTGCATCAAACTCATGTCTGTGACATTATGAAGCACGCATAACTGAAAGCAT
Organism: Acanthurus tractus; assembly: GCA_029783725.1. Lineage (NCBI taxonomy): Eukaryota > Metazoa > Chordata > Actinopteri > Acanthuriformes > Acanthuridae > Acanthurus > Acanthurus tractus. The sequence goes on along the minus strand of JAQNCA010000028.1, from coordinate 7,790,681 downwards.
TTACGTCCCCGTGTGTGTAACCAAGGCCTATAGATATGTGACTGAGGAAGACTTCATACTGTCAATAATTTGCGTTAAAATGAAATTTTAACAAAGCAGTGCAGTCTACGACTCAAGAGAGAGTTCAGATCAGTGGGAGATCAGGTGATAACATCCAGCGGCACTTACCGGTTTATACCGTGAGATCATGATGTTTCAGCGGCGTTTCCGACCGACTTGGAGACACAATTTTAAAAAAAAAATGGAAAAAAGAAAGAGGGTAAATGTCTCTCAAATCGCTCTCTCTCATGTGCTTAGAGTGTAGCTCATTTCTCGCTGTCCTGTGTTATGTTTGACCATCCAACCGCAGGCGGTGACTTAAGGGTGAAGGCAGGGAGCTGTCCACGGTGCTGAACCCGGGTACCGAGGAGGAGGAGGAGGAGGAGGAGGAGGAAGAGGGCAGATCATCCACCCAAGGCCACTTATGGTCTGTCATGAACCCTCGATCATTGGGGAGGGGGCTACAGTAGCAGGGGGCGCTCAGCTAAACACAGACAGGCGGTCGATGCGATGCTGAACCGCGCTGCAGACAGTTGTCACGTATGCCATCACGAACCGACAGTGGATTACAGCACACAGCGGTTATATAACACTGAGTCGGATGCTGCACAGCAAAACAACACATATGTTACATTATATAAATATAAAATGACCTAAAATTTACAGTTATCTCTTGTACTCAGACACTAACACCGATCTGGTTTCCATTTTAGGATTTCCCGAGTCACTTACAGCGGAATTGAGAACATATTTGGAAGTCTTTTTCACTCAGTATTTTTCTACTTCAGAAGGAACACTATTGCCCCCTGTGGACATTTAATTACAAACCAACATGGCCTCCCATGCTTCAAGCAACCAATGAAGGACAGGTGAAAACATCAGAAAAGGTGTATACAACCATAATCAAACAAGATCCTCATACAACAGGGCAACTTTGTTTACCTTAAGTCTCTTTTCTGGGTAGAATGCTGTTCATCTTCCAAAACAGCCTAGACTGACTCAGTGTTTAAGTAGTATATAGTTTTAAACAGTAATAAAAACCTGTCAGGCGTTGGCTACCAAAGTAATATCAGAGAATAAATAAGCACCCACTGAGGCTAACAAAGCTTGAAAAAAAAATCCTTTTTTAAAATTAATTTATTTTTACTTAGAAAAAAACGACTTTGTGTGGAATTATGTTGTTTCTAAGACTTGTTACTGGAACACCAGCCAGGAAATGTAAAGCTGAAACAAGCTAAGCAGAGAAACAGCACACAGAGTGCAAGCAGTTCTTTTATTGGGTGTGAGGAGGCAGATTAGAGAGACATTATTGATTACAGTTTGCCTGTTATAATTTCCCTTTATTGTTAAACTGACAGATGAGACACATTTCTGAAGGAAAGATCAGGATGTCAGCACTTATTTAAATGAAATTGACAGAGATGTGGAAGATAACATGTGACTGACTGGTGTCACTACCTTGATGTATAACACAAAATTAATTCTAAAAAAACCTATAAAAAAAAACAACAACAAGTTAAATCTTTAGCTTGTTTTTCTACATGTGAATGTAAAGATTAAGAGGAAACATGATAATTTATTGTGATTAAGACAGTGAATCCTGAAGGAATTATAAACAATAAAAATCATCTTCTTAATCACTCTGGTTTTCTTCGAAGACTGTTGATGAAACTAGAAGAATGTTCTGCAAGAAAAGAAATAGGATTCAATCAACAATGTGATAATTAAGAACAGGTCTAGTTTTAGCACTTCCACCACTAAAGTCAGTCGAAACTTTTGTAAGTCATTTACTGGACTGCTAAAAAATGTATGCATTAGGAAAACATATTTTTGTCATTCTTGCTTTAGTCACTGCACAGTAAACACAACAGACCAACACATGCAAATGAGTTTGGAAAGACAATATAATCAGGGCTTAGACAGACCTTTTTACGTGAGTATTGAATAGTAACTGCAAAAGCCACTTCTTTGGAAATTATAAACTTCAGTTCAAGTTTACCTAAAAAATTGCCCTTATCAAACCCTGGATATAAAACATTCTGTGATGTAGCAGAGAAGGAATCCTTGCTACAGCACCACTTTGTGTCAGTATATCAAGACATGTAACAGTCCTGAGAACTAACATCAATCAGAACAACTGCTGAAGGCTGGCAGGACTCATAGGATGCTTTTATGACGTCCATGACCTGACGACGCAGGACAATACCACAGAGGTCACAAATGTGCACACGTGTTTGGCTCACGGGGTCAGGATTTGGCAGATATATGCTGGGATGGGTCTCTGATCACATTAGTCGTAAATGTCTTTACCTAAATAGCATGGCTGTATTGTTGTAGAGCACATGCTTCAGCAATAAAGACACATCGCCTTGAGGCATTTCTCTGATTAAATAACCAACAATTGCATACTCTATATGCTGTATTCATTTATTGTCAAAATAGCTTTTTGTGAAAATATAGAAGCTTTGCCAGTAATAAATGTAAAATTTGCGGCTTAACAAATTTGAGGACAGGAAATGCCACAGGGCTGTTTGCTTTCTTCTGATTGACAGGGAGACTGTCACATATGGTCGAGAAAAAAACAAATGCCACACCAAACCACCCCCTTGAAGAGGAGGAGGAGGTTTGAGGCAAAGCTGGTTACCAGGGTGAGGTAGGAGGAGAAGGAGAGCTAGTGCTGAAGTAGGTAGCCATATCTGTACAGTGTTGCACTGCCTTCAAACACCTTTCTGTTCAAAGTGGGACTGATTGATGCTGACTTAGGGCTGCATACATGTGCACGCACACACATACACATACATACACACATACAGACAAGCTACACAGTCAAAATGCTTTACATGTGCATTTGAGTAACATGGCATGAAAAATGTAAAGACATGTTTGAAATTAAAAACAGTACTACTTACACTTGATCTTCATATTCTTTTGGAGGGGAAACAGCAATCACAACATCGATCCAGTCCTAATGGTAAAAACAATAGTTGTTTTAATTTTGGGTTTAATTGAATCAATAAAAAAAAATTAACTCAGTGGCCTGGCTAAATCTGTGAGTAAGAGTGTCACAAGTCCTACCCCTCCACTATTCCATGCTCTAGCCAAAGAGTTTTGTCCCTCAGCCAATGTGGCATCAATCAAGATTTTCCCATTCACGGCCATAAGTTCATCCCCGGGTACAATGCCACCTGCAAACATTCACAGCAGAGAGGGTTTCCTGACAAACATGTTTATTTACAGCAGTAACACCCACAGTAAACACCAGAACCAGCTGCAGAGATAAATACAGTTTGCATAAAGAGGCACTCAAACACAACATCGCCTCTAGTAAACAAGTAAACTATAAACATGCCATCTCCCTACATGCAGTGTTGCATGTAGGGATTTGAACAAACATGTGACATTCGCTGGTTTTCTTTGCATAATGAGCTGTACTAAGTGCCTCCATATATTTCACAACTGAAATGGTCATAAAAGTGTAACAATAAAGTACAAACACAGGTACCCTCTGTACACAATAAACCATGATTTTTTTTATCTGTGTCTTTTTGCCTCCAGAGATGCAGAAGCAGTAATGTTCTAGATATTAAATTATTTGCAGTGCAAGTTTTTATTCAAGATTCTGCTTATGTGGCTTAATACAGACATTATCTGATATAGTCTAGCCTCACTTGCCAGTTAATTAAGCTACCTAATGAAAACAAAAGCAGTATTAACAATACAAAGGCCCAACAATTAACTCTGCAGTTCCTTGCTGAAGTTTCATGGTCATTTTCAATATGTTTTCTTGTAGGAATTGCAATGACTTATACTGAGTGGTGTTTCTATTGATTTTATTCATTTATTACCACAGAACACACAAGAGATTATTTCATATTTGCATGGATTGCATATTGAACTCATTTGAAGTATGGATTGGATTAACTAGTAACTAGTTAACTATGCAAAGCTAACCTAATTCAGGGAACTGTTACTTGTCTTGATAAGAAATGTTATCTTACCTAAGGTTATGTTTAGCATAATATGTAAGGTCTTTGATGACGGTTTACACTCATCTTGCGACAAATTATTCAGGCTTCAGTCTTTTATTCTGCACAGACACATTTTTATATTCTATAAATGACAGCAGTCCTTTCTCTGGTTTACATCCCATACATTTTTACAATAAAAAAAACTGCCAGAACAATCTTTAGATCCAAAACTGTACTTTGATGACAAAAATATCGACCACAATATCTATGCTTAAACATGCACAGATGTGCTGGGTGGACATCAATAAAATGATTAAAATACTTCACGAGAAAGGACTAACTTTAACATAGATCCATCATTATTGGTAAAATGTGTCATTAAAGGTGATATTTTCATGAAATTGATTGATGATTAACAAGACTAAGAATCTACAGCCATACTTGCCAATAAGCTCTCTGAGGCTGGAGCTGAACATTACCATGCTTGTATCTTAAGTCTTTTTACTTGAATATGATAGATTTTTTTTAAGTGTTCCTGGATTTAAAGTGAAGCACTGAAGTAAAAATTTTAATATCATTACAAACTGACCATGTTTATCTGCAGCACCACCTTCATACACAGAAGATACCACCAATTTCCCCAATGGTGAGTCTGCGCCTCCCTCTAAAGCAACATCAAGCTGTCCAGTCTTAAAAAAAAAAAAAATCAATAAGAACATTACCTCATCAGCCATGTTTAAAAAAAACATTTTTTAGAGTAATTAATTTGATTGCTTAGATATATCAAATGAGTTATCTAAAATGAAGGCAGAGGATGTTAGTCAATACCTTTTTGATTCTCAGTAGTCTCACATCTTGCCCATCTATCTGGTCTGAGGAGAACTATGAACAAAGGATTGAAGAAAAAAGGGTGAAAGTCTAACAACACTCTTAAGTTGCATAATTAGTAATGAAATATTATATAAACATGCCATCATAAAGAATGACTACTGCTTTCTGAATTTGTATATGCCCCCATAAACTGAGGACTGCTGCTCTACAAATAGGTTACTTCAGGAAAGTTTTTACATTTCTATAGAGAAAAAAACTCAAAAAAATTGTATTTACACAGAAGGTACTTTGATAAGCCTTATTTATGTGACAAGTTCGCTAGCTAGTATACAGTAGCTTATTTAACTCTTACCAAATTAGCATGTCTAGCTAACTTCCTTTAAAAAGCTGCAGTTAATTAAAGTATTGCAGAATTTTATTCTGTAGTTCATGTGTAATTTTTCAACTGCTAAATATATCTTAATCGTTGAAGTAATGCTTTTCTTAAGGCATGTTTGTTGTGACAAAATATCAGTATATTCGGAAAAATGTAGACACATCAGATACTGCGGTTGACTGATCCACTTTTTGTGACTTGTACACAATGCCTCCTTCTCTAGTTAGCAGGAGCTAAGGCCTGTTATCTGAATACCGCTCTGAATTTAAACTGCAACATATCTGTTGCAATCTTCACATCACTGCAGTGATAAATGAGTTATAATACCATGGAGTAGGGGTCAAAGTCTTCCTCGTATTTCTGAAATCCCTGAAAGAGACATTAACATGCAGTTCATTAAAATGAATCAATACGTCAATAGGGAGCTAACAAACAGGGCACAAAGATATAAAGTAATCTTTAAGAAACATCTGTGAGTATTAACTGTGAAATAAAACACATTATCAAGTGCTTATCAGATTTTCTTTGACAACCAGGTCTTCTTTTTCTTTTTTTAAATAAATTTTGGCACAACTCATGTATAAAAACCAGGGAGACACTCGGGGTAATTGAGTCAGAAAATTACAGTGGCTTTTAAGCCTCATTTCTTAATTCACTTCACACAGAAAATCATTCCTACCAAAGAAGACAGATATTCAGTTTTAAGGTAAAAGCTCTGAACAAAGCTCTCAGAGATAGAACATCACATTTATCCAGCTACGAGGACTCACAGAGCCATTTTCTCCCCTCAGATTTTATCTCGCTGTTCATTTCTTGTTGTTGAGCACCCACTCAACATCAGACATTAAAAATGTAATCTTTTGATACATTTGTTTTTATTTGTCATGGCTGGAGTGGACAGCTGAAAACAAGACAACAGCTGATGTGGTATTTAATATAACACAAACATTAAAAAGTACTTCGCATCTAAAGAAAGTGAAGGTAGATGACAACCAGCATCCTTTCTTGCAAAGACTGCACCAACTCACAGAGAGACAGCCCAAATGTATCTAACACAGCCTATATGGACAAACCATTTGTTGCCAGTTAAGATCAAAATCAATACAGCAGTGAGACCACAACTCATGCACTCCCTGGTTCACAAAGACTATTGTGAGCTCCAAATCAATAAAACTATAGACTTAAAGGCAGTGATGCAGCCTAGGTGAGGAGGAGAATGAAAAAAAAAGAAATAAAGAAAAAGCCATAACTGATGCTCTTTTTTAAAGAATCCTCATGTAAAGGCATGAAGACAAAAGAGCAGAAAGAACAGAAGTAAAAGCACTCGCAGGAAAAGCACAACTAGCAGAGGTGATGAATGACATGAATTACTTGTCGTTTGTTGTTTGACTTAAATGATGAGTTGAAAGGCACCATCCTTTTTAGCATTTCTGGGGGCTGAAACACAAAACCAGGTTATCAGCTTTTAGTAAAAACTCAAATTAAAACAGTCTCTTTATATATAACAAAGCAAGGACCACTCATACAACTACAAACATTAGGTGCTGGTTGTTATTGTGATTTGGAGATATGACTGGCATTATTAGAGACTTCACTTCTCTGTCTGTGCCCCTTAGCCCAATGGTTTCTGCTGAAGACTTAACTCTTCAAAAACTGGCCAGTAATTCATTTTTAAAAGGGTTAAAAGATTGAAACATATAAAGCTCCATATGTTGACAATAAGAAAATATTGATAAAGTAAGAATAACCTTATCCAAACATTCTAATGCCTATTTCTGCAGGCTGATGAAACAAGTATATTATACATATCACAATCTCTGGGGATATACTGCACAAGGTTTGAAGCAGGAAAACTTCTTCTAAGGCAATTTTGTGTGATTTCAATATTTCTGATTTAATTCATTAAATGTTACTCAAAAAAATATTTTATAACATCAATAGTATACAGTTGTTGTGTTTTAGCAAGCACAATAATCTGAAAAAGAGGGAAAAAAACTTCAGAAGAAAAGATGACAATTTTACATCCCCTCCTATGTCAATGTGCCCCTTAACAACGCATTTTACCTACAAATGAGTAAAGGATACTGGGGCCTTACTCAAAAGCTAATGGAACTGGAAAATACAATATGTCGACTTCCATTAAAACTTTTTGACAGAAATGAGAAATGGTCTCCCTGTGTAATCTAGTAACCACAGTTTGTCTCTCTACAAAAAACAGCTGGAAAGTCTGGGAGTCTTACTGAGCCTCAAAAAAAGGGGCAGAGATAAATCTCTCGCCTGGATGATGGCACATGGCACAATGTGACACATGTCTGAATGCTTTACGACCCTGATGAGCTGAATCACAGTATCATGCAGGGTTGTGTGTTTCATACCAGGCCATCAGAACGAAGTGCAGGTCTGTGTGGGTCTGCTCGGTGCATCTGGGACTGAGGCAGCATGACGGGCTTAGACATGACAGGGGCCATCTGACGCCTCTGGTTGGGGGGGCTAGGAGCTAGTTGCTATTGGAGGAGGAACATGTTTCCATGCAATATCTGAGTACATGCTTGTATTGTAACAGGATGTTCAATTGGTAAACAAAAACACCTTGTTTTGGCAGAATCGTACAAGTTTATAATGCTTACTAGTTGGACTGACAAAGAAGGAAAGTGTTGTTATAACTTTCCATCATTTTTTTTACAGAGAAACACTCACCAAGGGAGAGCTTGAGCTAGAAACTTGACTTGCATGGGAGGTATTTCTCATTACCTGAACGACAGTGAAATAAAATGAATCTGTCAGCCCCCCTGGCACATAAAGCACAACAGAAATGAAAGTGTAACAAACACACAGACATACTTATCACAGCATGGCTGAGATTTCAAAAGGCATTCAATGCCTTGTCAACAGACAAAGTGCAAACACACAAATGTCCAAAAAGAAAAAAGAACACCCAATTACAGAAATATTTTGCCATTTTCACATGCCAAAACATGCTAGCTTTATCACCACATCACACCATGCAGCACTGCACTTGACATAATAATCCACTACAGGCTACAAGCAAACATCAATACAAGCCAGAAAAAAATATAAATCAATAACTGCCCAGTTCAGTTTATTCTAAAACTGTGTAATTAATTCTCATAAATCATAAAATATCCCAACTGTAAAGCAAAACATGCACAAAGGGTATGCGTTATAGAAATTCTCAAGACTCCAGCAGTGCTGAAAAAAAAAGAGCTCTCTACATATTTCTTTTTATTACTGATCTAACTTTTCTTCATAGATTGAAAAAAAGAATCCTTGAAATCTAACCAATTAAATGAGGCATCAATACACGAAGGAAAAATTCACTCCAACACATCATCCCTCCCAAACCTTTGGACTGGAGGGGTAGGACATGTCACTGGTGTTAGATGAGTACAGGCCTCCTCTTGGGAGATAGCCACCTGCCTCCCACTCGCTCCTACGCTCTGGAGGACTGGGAGGGTGTTGGAGGTGATGGTGCTGGTGCTGGTGCTGGTGCTGGCGGAAGCCACTGAGTGTTCCTAATCGATCCTCTGAGTGTTGTGTGGTTGGGGGTGGGGGTGGGGGTGGGGGTGGGGGAGGTGGCGGTGGGGGTGGGGGTGGAGTGGGAGGAGGTGGTGGCGGAGGAGGCCGCATAGCAGGCTGAGGAGAGGATGGGGGCCGCAACGATTGAGGTGGAGGAGGACAGAGGGATGAAGGTGGGCGAGAGGGCTGAGGCTGGGGAGGATGAGGGTGGGGCTGTGGGTGAGGCCTGCGTCCTTTGTTTGTCAAGGTAGACGGTGCAGACGGAGGCTTTCCAGCAACAGGTGGAGAAGGGGGGTGTCGTTGTTGCGGGGCTCGAGAGGGTGGAGGGGAGTAGTTGGGTATAGTGGGGTTCAGCTTAGGGGAAGGTGGGGGGAGAGGCAGTGGAGGGGGAGGGTGGCTCGTTGAGGGCTGGGTCGGGGCCAGTCTTTTTAGAGGGCCCCTCAGACTCTGATCCACCTCATCCAGGTTAATGTCATCCAAATCAGTGGTGGCCAGGTGGAGGCCACCTGGGAAACGCTTCACTTTGGGCTCAGAGGCAGGAGAGCGTGGTGGGGAGAGCTTAGAGTCACAATGACATGAGAAATTGACTTATTTCAACTTATATATCAAACTCCCCTATCAGCCTATTTCACACTTTCACACACTCACAGTCAATCATCAGGAGGTAAAAACACATCAACAAATTCATCGCAGGTCCTGGGTAACTATGATGTACAAAATTACACATATACCGGCAGATTATTGTCTCTCAATCCCCCTGCACTTATTTTATTCAACTAATACATGTCGTCTTTATGAGGACTAATGGTCTGAGGTTAGACCATATGTTGCCAAAATGCAGTAATATGTCTGTGAAGACGTTTCACCTCTTATCCAAGAGGCTTCATCAGTTCATGCTCATCAGACTAGGCTAGACCTGTCTGACTGGCTGGTGGAGATCCCTGATTTTATCCTCTGTCGAGGTGTTTCAAAGGACTCTCTTTTTTTTCTCCTAATTACTTTGCTGGAAAATAAATAGAACTTAACTGGCATGAATAGGTTAAAGAAAAATGTCTATTCTAAATGCACTATTGCATCACCCCATTAATCATGTACTTAAACATTCAAAGTAGAATGTATGTGACAAAATGACATGCAAGTTGCATAAACATCTTCCTTTCTGAATGAATGCTGTGGACTACCAAACACTTCTTTTCACAACATAATGTCACTAAACTGTTTATGTGTGATGACACAGACGATCCCAAACTAAAACTTGTTGAAGAGCTCTCAGGGCAGAGAGGTTTCAACAGTTGAGGTCTCACTTTGTACCTCAGGGGATTCGTTCTCCACACAGGAGATCTGCTCCAGCCGAGTCTGACAAAGACGCTCCACCCAGTGTTGCACCTTTTCAGACTCTTCAAGGTCTTCCCTCTCTGTCTCTGAAACCTGGCACAGAGCCAAAGCCATGCAGCATCAAACAACAGAGATTATCTTGATTTGCATAATCAGCTTTAAAACAGCCTTTCGTGAATTTCAAGATTTAAAACATAAGGTGACACCAAAGCTTTGCAACTCTGAAAGATAAGTTCACATTACTGTAAAGCACATCATAAATGACAAAGGTTAAATCCACAAGTCCACTCTATAATTCACTTTGTTAAACCTATTTTTTTGTACCTCCTGGACCAGCCGACTGATCTTCAGTTGCTTCTCTCGTTCATGCATCTCCTCTTTCTCCTTGGCAAGTTTCAGCTCAAACTCCATCTCCTTCTTGTTCTTTCTCTGCTCTTGCAGTGTGTCTGTGTTAGATGCTTTCTTCTTTTTCTTCTTCTTTTCTCCTTTCTGAGTCTTTAGTTGGTCAAAATAAAAAGCAACTCACAGACCCATCTGCCACCCCAAAGCACACAGCATGACATGCATTAATGGCTAGACACCACACTGTGTATGACTGTTAAAACCACTGCAACAACTTGAATTCTGTAAATAGTTTTCAAGAGGCCATGTTAAGCTTATTGTTTTTTTTCCTTGGCTTGTAGGTGGTCTGTGCAGAAAAGGCCAGAAAAGCGAAAAACACAAACAAAGGGACTCCATCTCTTCCACAGAAAAACTGTTCCTGAAGTGCCCAAGACACTTTGTCAGTGGACAAGCCTGTATTTCCATACGATATCAATGCCATCTACTTCATCACTTTACACATTAGCATTATGCATGCCAAGTAAGGTCAGAAGCTCAAGTGAGACCTATTTGTGGATTTTGTTGGCTTTTACATAACCAAGGTAGCTACTACACAGTGTTGTTGGTTGTAGCTAAGCTGTAGCTAAAGTACAGGCTAAGGATGAGATGGAAATCAGACAGCGAATGCTCCAAAACAACTGGAAAACTGTGTGTGCATTTTAATGTTCTTCTGCCTGACTGCTCTCACAATGTGTGCCCGCAATGGAATCAGCTCAGTAACGGACCAATACTGGCAGCTAATGACCCAACTTCAAACTTGTAAGGTGTAAGTTTTGCCATGTTTATGTCACTAATGTGGCTGCTCTGTAGACCAGTTTGGGGCAATCTTGCACTAATATTGCTACTCTACAGGTACATCAACATTAGTAAAGTAGTCAGAATAGTAAAGAATTTATTTAAAGCTAAATAATAAGTCCCTCAGCTAGCTTGCTCACACTGTACAAAGACTGTTACTAAGCTGTTACATCAGTGACCTGCTTGTGGCCAATACTGGTCAGATTCCTGTTCAAACATGTATTGTGGTAAAGATTCTGGTTTAGAAGCGTTTGTGTGATCATATTGTGGTGAGCAGTGCTTGCTCAGACCAGCGTAAGCTGACAAATCTGAGTAAATTGGACTGCTAGGGAGGGAGGCTTTCAGAAGGTTCAACGTTTAAAATAGCATTTCCAAAGGTGGGTGCAACGGCAGCAGACACGATGAAAAAAATAACATGTTTTCTGAACATAAAAACTTGTAAACCTAGTCTAGCAACCATCTAAAATAAAAGTCCAGACTTGGAAATGAGCAAAAAATGGTTTCTTTGAAAGAGAGCTCTAATATCAGACAACTGCCACTTTATCACAATGGAATTGCAGCCAGTAAAAGAAAGAAAGGAATCAGACACCACACTTAACTCATGCAGCTAAAAGTACCTTGCGGATTGACGGCAGTTTCCCCTCATATCGATAAAACCAGCCAAATGCTAAGAATAGAGATGAGCACAGATCACTTTCATTAATATGTAAAATTATATCCAATGTCTCAGCACACCCCAAGCAACATATCCTTCTAAAAAACAGGAGAGTACACTGAGGTGCCGCAACACAAAAGTCAAATTGAGAAATGACAAAGGCAGGTTTAGTTTGGTTCAATTTTTGCTAATTATTCTTGAAACCAAAGTGAAGTGAAACCCCAGTACAATTAAACTAAAGCAAAAATTAACTTGCTGAAACTGGATTTTTGGTTTCAGTGTCATTTTTTGGCCATTTAACAATAAAATAGTTCCTTTACTAGTAAAATTTTGGTTGTCAAAGGAAATCTAATACTTATGTGTGTGTACACTGGTTGGCACAAAAGTCCTCTTACAACAGCTGAGACAATAACAGCTGAGGACCCAGACTTACTCGTCTGTGTGACTCTCCCTTCTTGTATTCTTCTGTGAAAGAGCTCCCTCATCATCATAGAGGAGAGGCCATAAAAGGCAGCACAGCATACAAAGTGACAGAGAGAGAGAGAGACACTGAGAGCATGCAGAGAGGAGGGCAAATAAGATGAAATACAGGTAAAGGTACCTCTATAACTATTGTTCTGGAGGAAAAGTACAGTAAATGTACAGATTCAGAAGTAAAAAAAAAAGATTATTTCAGATGTTCTTACGAGAGGTCTTGGCTTTCGGACTGCTCTTCTTCCCAGGTGGTGCAGGTGATGGGCTCTTTGGAGTGCGTGCGCTTTTGGGACTCTTTGGCCTATTTTTGGTACCCCAGTCTTCCTCCCACTCTCTGTTTTGCTTCCTCTCCACAGCCTCAATCCTACAGGAGACAACAACACAACTGAGACATGCAAGGTTTTTAAAACATACCAAACACATGCTGAATTAGAACTTTGTGAGCCACATAAATATAAAATTAGTTGTATACTTCTCCATCTCCTGCCTAAAGCGCTCCTCTTCTTCTGCGGTTTTCTGAGAGATCTCCATCTGTCTTCTGTTACACATAACAAATATAGAAAATAAAACTTTTTACACGCAGTCCCATTATTCATCCTAAGTTATTGCTGGCTTCAAAGCACTCAGAGTGTGTCCTCTAATTGAGAGTGTGTCCACTAAATTCATAAACAGCTAAGAAAAATGTGTCAATTATTTAGTAAAGTGAACATTAATCTATGGTTGTCATGTGATTACAGATCAATAAGTAAAGATCCTCGTTTAAAAGGCAAATCAGTGCAGCTCCTTTTTACTTTTATCATACCTGATAAATGCAAAATTGTATTTGTGGGACTAGTTGACATGAAAAAGATGTGCACACTTGTGTTCTGTTTCTCTCTTGTGATGTAATGTAAGCAGGTCATGCATTGCCCTGAATGCATTTTAAGTATTTGAATTTGGAGTGACAGGGAAGTTTTAACCCAAAAAGTTAAGGGAAAGAACCAGGGTGTTACAAAGACCTAATTTGGCCCTGAAAGATGATGTTGGAAGCTGGATGCTAAGGAGGCTGCCTCTAAATACCACCTTTGCCTTTGGGTGACAATTTTCATTCACTCTGTGTATGCTTCTGAGGGAAAACCAAGCTCTTCTATGATCCGTAAAATCTGAATAATCAGGAAACCTGAGCCCTCCCTCAAAGCCCCTGAAGTCAAATTGAAAAGCTACTGGGCACACACAGGGCAACATTTGTGCTGAAGTGTAACTAAAGTGTAACCAGCCAATTTTCTGGAATTAAACACTTGCTTCTGATCAGAAAAGCCTTTTTAAAGAGGGTTTTTTTCAGTTAATGATCTTAGCTTGTAAGTTAGAAAGCATGAATTAATTGGACACTTGAAGCCACTTGACTTTCACACATTTCCTGTGTATGTGTGTGAGAACCACAGATATCTTCTACAGATGCTCATTAGCTTAAAATAGAAATTTTATGTATGACATCAAATTGATGTACTTCAAACTGGGTCAAACCCTGTTTATACACACTGAGTCATTTCCTAACAAGTCCCAAAAATAAAATAAGCTGATGTCCAAAGCTAACAACACAGTGAGCTCTAATTTCGTTGCGCAGCACAAGGTGGGTGGCGGAGCGTGGCGCACCCCGTGCATTGGTAATTTCATCCAGCGCACCACGGTGCATAGCTGATTTGGCAATTTCGTAGGCCAGGGTGCGCCGAGATGGGCGTGGCGGCGCACCAGGGGGAGTTGTCCACAGATTCAGCTTGGCGCACTGACAATTTTGTGCCAAAATACTGCACAGAAGGAGTGCTGTTCTATTCTCGGCGCAAGCGAAGCGCACCCGGTGTCATGGTAATTTGGCTGACAGGTGTGCAGTGCGCACGCGTCACCAAAACCTCACAGGCAAGGTTTACAGAGTGTCAGGCACATTTCAATGCAATAAACAATCACAGTAACCACTATTTAATGTAACCGTCTGAACCAGCATACACATTTGTATCTATATTAATTGTCCCGTCACATGTGATGTCAGATCAAAGACGTTTGTCACACGTAATGGAAAATCAACCTGACGGCAGCTGGAGTAGTGATCGAACTAACTAGTTCCTATCTCTCAGCCAACCACAAACAGCCACGGCATCCAATATGGAGTATATATTTGGCTTCTCTCATCTCATGAAATTAAAGAAATAAATGCTGAATAAATGTAGGTCAGTCAGCGTCTTAAGGATTTACCTGTGATTGTCACTTATTTCTCTGTTTTAATTTTTATTCTTAACGTGATCTAAAGAGATGGAATACATAATTGCAAGGAGGATGAGGGGATATACTGGGAGAGAATATATATCACCAAAGGTTCTCCTATTTGGCAATAACAGAGCAGGAATGCAGGTGGATCACAAGCATGATGCCTGGATTAGCCTGCTGCTGTGTTTCATGTCATTGTCACTTAATTTTGTACTCCTATTCATGACACAGGTCCACACGGTGACGCGCATTGTGGCCTCTGATGCGCAGCCCAGTTGCTGTAAAGGTGACAGCGGCTCTGACCATCTTCGCCAACGGGTCTTTCCAGCATACCATGGCCACGGTGGCGGGGATCAATTGGCCCACTGTCAGTTTGGCCATACATGAGCACATAATTTTTTTGTCAAAATGTGGATTTGCCGTGGAGAGAGGCCGAACTGCATGTGCCATATCAGCAGGGAGAACCGTTTTTTACATTGGGAAGCGGTTCTCAGAATATCTGAGCAAACTTGATTGACAATAATAGGAACAGACCTCCCCAGGCTGTTTTTGCATTATCAGCCCGTGGAGGTCTGTTCCCATTACCATATATTCTGGTACTGCAAGCTTGGACCTCCCGGACCAGCACATCAGTTTCCCCCTGGGAGAAGTTTGGCCGCCTGGAGCCGCTGCTGCTGTCTTCCATGGTGGTGGCGAGGTGAAATTGGCATGCCTCGCCCACAGTGCATTTAAAGGCAAGGAGAGGTGTTCATTTGATTGGTGAAGATTCATTTGGCTGTGTTGAACCCACTCATGCCTTCTCCCCTCCCTCTTTGCCACTTGCGAAAATTGCAAATTGCGCTGGCCACACCCGGTTGGTGCAGCGTAGGCGAGGCGCAGGGCAGGTGCACCACGCCTGTGCCTGGTCTACGAAAATAGAGCCCAGTGTGTGTACAAGCCTAATAAAACAGCTGTCATTCATCTGTCATGCAAAAAGGACAGCATTTATTTTATTCAGAGTAAAAGCGAAGATTTTGTGCTGTTCACTCACTGCCTCTCCTTCTCCTGCTGCTCCTTAATGATTTTGTTGGTCTCTAGTGCCACCCTCTTCTGGTGCATCAGCTCCTGCCTGTCTAGCTCCCTGCGGGCCTCAACTGCCAGACGCTCCTCATCTGTCATGAATAGCTCGCTGCCCTGAGAGCGTGAAAACAGGAAGTGATGCTAATCAGGGAAATACATCCTGAACAACAGGGGTCCTGAAATGGTTTGGCTTTAGAGACCATCTGCAAGGCCTCAGTCACAAGTGAAGAATCACTGACCTACAGTGTGGGAGCAATTTCTATAAGTGGTATACATTATATATTGTATATTTAGGTAACAAAAACATGAACAATACTGATTTGTATAAACAGGTGGGTGAATTATCTGAAAAAAGAATAAATGAGTAGAGACTCATATTAATTGCAGATGCTTTCATACAGGGACCTAAAGCCACTGAATGGTCTGATGAGAATAAAAATGATTTATATCACATTCTGGCCATAACAGATAGGGCGTGTTTAACACCACCCTCCACCATCAGCCTGAAAATACTAGTAATACAAGTAAAGATCTAAACAGTTGGAGACTCAGTGCTAATGAGCATTACAGTTGTAAGTATTTTTTTCCTAATTTTGCCATATTTATTGTAGCTTGGTACTCTATATATACAGTCAATTATGGGAGGCACAAGGTTTCTGATAAATGTTTTTAACAGTTAAACAGTTTTTCTTTCACTGATTTATTCATCACATAAACCGCAGCTATCTCATTTGGAGCACAGCCTTAAATTTCAGGGATCTATAACAGAGAATGCACTTGTCAAAATAAACACACACACATGCACACTCACAAACCCACCTACAAACACACTCACACACTCATACACTCACATATACACAAAACAACAAACTAAATGCATTTGACAGGAGGAAAACAGTAAATAAGACAGGACTACTTGTCTCGGTTACACAGCCGTCGTCACTGAGCCTGGAGGGAAACAACCTGCCAAGTGACTTGACTGATGATTAAAGTTCTGCAGGCAGCTGGGCCGAAGGAACAGGCAAGGTAATGTGATGGCTTTAGAATAATAAGGTATATTAGTCTGTGCATTGCAGCAATGCAAACAGTTTGTGTTCCTGTAGCCATAACAAACCACAGCAGATGAATCCTGAACTGTTTTACTACTTGAGTGGTTTCAAAGGTTCTCCCAACAGTTCTATCTATTTTATAATCACCATTTTTTCAGGATTATAATTTTACTACATACAACAGGTTAAATAAAAGGTAATACATGTGGCACTTTATAAAAGATTTTTAAATTTAAACAGTGGAGTTTCACATGTACAGATATGATCATATCTTTAACTCAGTAGTGTCATCTGTTGTGTTTTTTAGTAACTTCAACAATATTCATGTTAGTTTAGGTACAAAAGGGAACTCAGTATTGAATCCCCTACAAATCATTACTCATTTCTATGAAATGAAATGTCGCTGAAGTGTACTTACAGCTCCTGTCAGAACAGTAATGGTCAGACTTCTGCTGCTCTTCAGGACACTCACAGCCTGAGAATATAAAACAAAAAAGTCCAAATACTGCCAATAACCTTTTAAATATGTTTCGTTTATAAAAGGAAGAGTATTTCATTACCAGTGCTCAATGGCCTGTCTAATGTGTATTCATAATGTGTGCTAATATAGGATTATTACCAGTTCTTCACTTTAACAAATAACCAACAGGGACTTTTTGGGGATTTTTTTTTCACTGAAAAACCATTTTGGTTGGTTAAACAATTAATTTAACAAGCAATTTCAAGCAATTTTAATTTTGCAGAACAAACACTGCCATGGTGATGGGTATGACTGCTCCTGGCATCACAGGTACAGTTGGTACAGATGCAGTGGGTGCTTTGGGTGAAAGGACATAATGTACAAAATTAAAAATTCAAGTAAAAAATGACTGATAAACTTGGACTCATGCTGCATTTACAGCAAATGGAAAAATTTTGTAAAAATAAGAAGCACCTCTTTGTGGTCCACATTGGTAAAGTCCACTCCATTCACCTCCACAATCTGGTCTCCAATCTGCATTTTGAGATAAGACAAAGATCAGCCAATAGCAGACAGATATGTGAGGAACTTTAGAGAAGAGTTCTGGTTATTTTGAGCATAACCTCAAGTCCAACTTCTGCAGAAAGGGAGTCTGGCTTGACGTTACTGATGTAGATGCCAGGTTTCTGGGTTGGACCACTGGAGATGCTGATGCCCATACCCTTACTACCCACAAGGCTGAGGAAAACCTTCTTCTCCTTGATTTCTTTGCCTCCAATGGATGCCAAGCCTGCAACACTACTTTTCTTCTCCTTCAGTAAGGCAAAAAGAAGGACAGAAATAATAAAATGAAGACAGAAAGAGGGAACAATATAAGGACAAAAGGAGAGAAGAAATATAAAAAGACATAAAGGACAGAGAAAGACCAACAGAGAGATAAAGAGCAACAATGAAATAAAGACAGAAAAAGAAAAAGAAAGAAAAAAGAAGGAATAAAATTTAGTCAATTATGCACTGTCTGCTGATGTGATACATTTTTTTCAAATTGGAAAACTCCCTGAAGAATTAAGTAAATTTGTGTCTTACTCCTGACTCTGACACAAACTGGTCGACAAACTGCCACTTGAGCGGTTCATCTGATGAGCTGGAGAAATGAAAGAAAGCAAATGATAACACAGCTGACTCGGCACAGCGTTTCACAATTTAAACAGCTACAATTAAATTACCTTACCTTTTCACTGGGATCATCCCCACATCTGCAGAAATGGAACATAAAACAAAATAAAAATAACACACAAAAATAAAGAATGATTCTACTGCTGCTAAACAATGTTCACTTTTATCACATCCATAATGCTGATGTTTTTGGAAGATGAGTGTGTGTTTGACATACGTCTGACTTTGAGTGACACAATTGTCTTTGTCTTGATGAGACTGATGACTTCCTCGTGTATACAGGAGGAGATGGAGTATCCATTGATGCGAACAATCTCATCACCAACCTATAAGATAAACATAGGATGAAATAATATAAATGACCATCACTTTTAATATATCAATTTGATTTTAGAACAAGTTACTGCCTCTCCAACAATTTAGAATTTTATACAACCAAGAAGCGCCTCATTACTGAGAATGATATGAGGAAAGCAAATGAATATAATTTTTTTTTCTTAGGTTTGAAAAACATGACTTCTCAGAGGAATGTAGCAGTGCATTGGATACAATCTCAGCTGATTCATGCTGTAGGATTGTTGTTGACCCACACAAGATTCAGTCGATTTTTAAACAGGTGTGTACTAAAAAATCCACTGGCCCAGATGGTATCTATGCGCTGCTCTTAAAGGCATGTGCAGAAGAACCTACCCCAGCGTGGTGTCCCATTTTCCAGCAGTCCATAGATCTACACACTGTACCTGCTCTCTGGAAAAACTTTGTCATAATTCCAATTGCGAAGAAACCCTGTCCATCTGAGAACGATGATTTTAAACCTGTGGCCCTGACTTCAATTGTAATGAAATCCTTTGAAAAATACATGGTGTCTCTGCTCGGGGTAGAGGTCAACTTGGCACTTGACCCACTCCCCTTTGCTTACAGGCAGGGCAAGGGTACTGATGATGCCATTAACAGCATCACCCACCTCACTTGGAAGGCCCCAAAGCCTATGCACATATTTTAATTGTTGATTTTAGTTCAGCTTTTAATACACTGCAGCCTCCTCTTCTTATTCAAAAACTGAAGCAGATGAGTATCAGCCCTTTTTTAATTAAGTGGTATTTCTCCTGTTTAAACAATCAAAGTCAACAGGTCAGAGTCAACAACGTCCTTTCTGAACCCAGACCCATCAGTACAGGTGCCCCGCAGGGTTGTGTCAGCTCCCCAGTCCTTTTTACACTGTACACAAATGAATGCCCAAACAGTCACCCTGGGAACTTTGTTTTTAAATTTTCAGACGACACAGCTATCCTAAGCTTATTGTACAAAGACACAAGCCCATCAGCCTATTTCTGCAAAATACAAAACTTTGTACGGTGGTGCGACACCAACTACCTCATTTTAAATGTTACTAAAACTAAGGAGATGGTTCTGTACCCCAGATCAGTGGGGGATCACGGTTCTGTGGTCATACATGACATACATATAGAACAGGTGTGTTCATACAAGTATCTTGGTGTGCACTTGGACGACACTTTTAGCTTTAAAGATCATGTTGAAACTGTGTGTTCTCATCTACAGCAGAGACTTTAGTTCTTGCGTAGACTAAGAGTGTATGGTGTGGACCAGAGGATTATGTTTTTATTCTATCAGGCTGTATTGGAAAGTGTGATCAGATATGGCATGTCAGCA
>JAQNCA010000028.1:7749894-7765955 GCA_029783725.1 Acanthurus tractus | reverse complement strand
TTTGCGCGGGGTGTAAGATAGGAATGGCATCTGCGTCACTGGCGCACTGCCTTTGCGCCGGGTGTACGATAGGGCCCCATGTCTGTTTTCTCTCATACTCTTTTTCACTATTATAAATAGCCAAGATTTTATTTAATACATACCAAATTTATAAGAGGCTGCTGATGGCACAGATTTAGATTCATAGTTTAGCTTCGATTTGGATTCTGTTTAAACAAAAGAAAACACAAGACAGACGTATGTATGTGACTTTGCTGTATAATGCTTTAATGGTATTCCCCACGGTGACTTGTTTACATTATTTAATTCACCATGTGATTTAAGAAGAAACTAGAGCAGTAATGTTCGGGCAGGATAGTTGTGTTTACTATTTTTCACTCAATTTTTAATGAGAAGCTGTTGAAATTTGTAACAGTCCACTGTTTGAAGCCAGTTTTCACACACTGATCCTGAAGTCTGTATCTTTTCAAGTGGGGTTGTTTGGGTCATCTCAGTGTTTCATTTACAGCTTTTATACCAGTACTAAACTAATGACTGTTTGTTACTTTAACTGTCATTCTGCATTTCACAAGAAAAGCCTTAATTTTTTTTTTTCAGGGAAGTTCAGATTTTGCCTGTACCTTTGCACCAACACATGGATCCACATCACCTTCCATTGATCATGTGCCTGTCAGTTCTGCCTGTGGGCTGCAGACCCTCCCAAACAGCCATCCAGAGAGCAGGCAGGATGCAGTCCTGACTGTGGTAACTGTAGAGAACTGTAATACAACAACAAAGGAACAGGCAAGTCATTTGTTGTTTGAGAAGAGAACACAAGTGGAGGACTCTCCTGCTGCCACTTATACATCCTGTACCAGTGGAAGTCTTTGTCAGAGTCAGGAAGCTAGGGGGGAACAGAGGTGTACTCCAGCTGCCAATTCTCCTGCTGGCCGTAACAGAAAAAACAAAAAGAGAACTTCAAAAACTTCAAAACATGCTAAAGAATCTCCAGCAAATAGCAGAATCACCGTAGAGGCAAGTAAAGGAACTGCACCGAGGCCCAAAAGAACAACAGGAAGTAAAACAGAAACAGATGAAACTACTTCACCCAGAGAACCACAGCTGGAATCTGTGATTGTCGACAGAGGAGCTACAAAAAGTCAGTGTAGTCCAAGCCAAGAAGAGACTCCATCACCCATAAAGCCAGTGTTTGCACCAGGTAGTGATGGGAAGTATTCTGACAGGAAGTCAGTTGCCTTGCCTACCACCATCACTGTAGAAAAACAGGAAGGAGAGAAGTGGGAAGTTGACCCGCTGATATGTGAACAAGTTGCAGAGACAGAGACCGTGATAGTGACAGAGCAGGGACATATTGACAGCTTTCTTGAAAAAGAAGCTACATGTAACTTAGCTCTGGGATCAGCTGCAGAGAGGACAGGTAAGTTTAATGAAGTGCATAAAGAACTTGGCTCCATACGTGGGGACTGTGATGTCAATGTTTCGAACTTTCAGGATTTGAAATGCAGAGTAGCTTATTTGAAATAGCAGACCAAAAATTCTAACCCATAAACCTTTTATTGCATCTTATTAATGTAAAAAAAAAATGTAATCAATCAGAACTCTGAAACAATGAACGACTTTACATATCTGACATCATTTACTGAATGATACAACAACAGCCATTAACATTTAAAAAGAATAACTAATGTTTATGGTGTCATTTTTTTCATTATGACTGTGTCAAGTCAGTTGTATTTTCATTCCTTCAACTTAAGTTGGGTTTATAGAGTAGTTTAACCAAAATAAGCAATCTGGAAAAGAAAACAAAAACACTAGGAGTCAGATGGTCAGAAGAGTAAGAAATAAATCCCCATGTCAGTTCAGCTCAGTTCAAACTTGTTACTGTACAATCATTGGCCTGTACACTGGTTGATTATTAGAGAACTGTTGGTTTGTTGGTAGCCTTATTATCTGACTGCTTTTGACATGTTTGGCTTTCCTTTTGCAATGTTTTTTTCCATATCGTAGTAATTAGCTTGATAAGTAATTTAGAGACATGACGACCGAAACCATGACTATAGTTTGACCAGCATGTTATGCATCAGAGTTATCTTTTAAAGGAGAAACAAGTTTCCTCTGCAGTCCTTAATCTAATCCTGTTTCATTTCAGCTATCATGGGTCAGGAACAATCAAAGGATCCCCATGAACAGCAGTCAGACTCAGAGGAGCAAAGCCAGCCTGACACCATAAGTGAGAGTCCTCTGTCCCCCAGCAGGGCTGGCCCCGAGTCCCCCAACACAGCAAGAAAACTGTTGAGAGGGCTACGGCAGGATGGAGGTTTGGCTGGAAGCAGAATAGGATCGTCCCCAAATGAACCAGAAAGAGTGGCAAAAACAGTGTGGTATCAGGTTGAAAACTTAGACCAAAGTGACAGTAGAGACTTGAACAGAAAGGAACTTAAGTCACAGTCAGTTTGGTATGACTGTGAAAATCTGGATCTTAGAAAACACGATCAGCTGGAGCAAGAAATAAGCAAGCAGAAAGAATGTGATTTCAGCTCACTGAAATCGCTCGCTTCTGGTCTCATTTCTCCACAGCTGTTGGAACAGGGTCTAAGTTTTCATCAGCTGTCTGCAGCTCTTAGTCAGACACATGCTGCTGGATCACTGCCAGCACCGTCACATGGGCCTGGTACACAAAGACAGGAAGAACACCGATCACAGCAAGAAGAGGAAGTAGCGCCAGATTGGAGGGAAGGAGGAGCTCAGGGAGACAGAGATGAGGTCAGTAACAGAGAGTCGACTAACAGCAAAAAGAGTTTTGAAACAGCAAGCATAGACGAGGGAGGAGAAGAGAGGCAAGGGAGTGAAGAGAAAGGAGCAAAGGGAAGAAGAAAGAAGAGAAAGAAGAGAGGGAGGAAAGGAGTCACTGAGGCCAAACTTAGCTCTAGCTCCAGTACAGAGTCCCAAAGTCAGATAGAGATACAGGCACAGAGAGAAGGAGTGACAGATCTGAACACGCAGTCAGAGTCAAAGTCAGAAGACAGGGATAACACAGGAGGAGCAAATGTCCAATCTCCCAGAGCATCTGAGCTAACCCAGAGAGGCGAAGCTGCCGAGGACACCATGCATCTACCGAGCCAGACCAAAAATGTTCATGGACCGGACTGTGATGGTACAAACTCGGATCCTAGTTGTTCCACTCCAGAGCTCAGTCTGATAGACTACAAGAGAGCAGATCTGACTGAAGTTACAGCTCCACAGACATCAGAAACCAAGGAATTATCAGAGGATGACAGCATGAACTTTCGTGGACCTGGTAACTCAGATCGTACTGCCACCGCTTCAGAACTTAGTGATATCGATGTCAGAGAGGCAGGTA
Organism: Acanthurus tractus; assembly: GCA_029783725.1. Taxonomy (NCBI): domain Eukaryota; kingdom Metazoa; phylum Chordata; class Actinopteri; order Acanthuriformes; family Acanthuridae; genus Acanthurus; species Acanthurus tractus. Next base: position 7,762,594 of record JAQNCA010000028.1, on the reverse strand, counting down.
CAGGAGAAATTACATCTCCGCAACCAAAAGGAAAGGATGTGCTGTCCACTTCAGAGCTGGAGTATAAGGAGCTTCCAAATCCAGGACTGCAACCAGTGAGTAATGTGGAGTCAATGACTTTTTCAAAAAATGAGGATTTAACAGTTGTTGGAAAAGCTGCAGTTTGCATGGACCCAACAGGTTTTGGGGAATCTAATCATCCAAAGAAACTTTCTGTCAAACTTTCAGATTCTAGAGAATTCACAGTTGACTCGCTTTTTATCGAATTTCCTGAACAGAATACACAACATGTACAATCTGTGGACACAGACAAACCTGTACAGCTTGTGGACCCTTTGGGAAGACCCACAGGATTTATGGAATCTATGCATCACACAGAAGCTCAGCATCTGCCAGTTGAAGGCACAGTGGATGTGTCACCTCTTCAAAAAGGGGAAGGAAGGGCTGAGACAACTCAGAGGGAATATTTAGAGCATTGTTTGGCTGCTGAGATGCTGAGAGATCGTCGGCAACAGGAGGAAGAGAGAAATGAGTTGTGGGTGGGTGAAGAGGAAGTGGTTAAGGAAAGAAACTGGGAAAGGAGGAGTGAAAAATATGCCATTGGGGTGGTTCATAGCCAGGAGCTATCCTCAACAGACAGAGGGAAACAGGTAAAGGATGAGAAAGTTCCTTCCTTAGATAGAGAAAAAGAACAGAACTACAATGAAGACTTAGTTGCCACAGCAGTAGCAGTTGTAACTGTAGCAATAGCATCAGCCATGTCCAGCATGGAACTGAGCCAGTGGTTCATGGATGATCAGATGGAGAGTCAGGAGTGTGCTTCTAAAGAACCAGCTAAGAAACAACCGTTAAACACTGTTCAGTTGACACAAGTGTCTACACAGCTTACAGATAAAGAGGACTGTCAGCCGTCAGAAGTTATTGTTGCTGAGACAGAAAATCAACCTACAGAACACTTGCAGATTGAGCCTACTGATCATTTTACCATAAAAGAACAAGCAATAGCTGAAACATCAAAGCAATTGCAATCTCATACAGAGACGGAAATGCTACCAGCAACACAACCAAGTATTAAACAGCAAACTAACTCAGACCTGTCAGCACTTGCAGACTTCTCTAATTCACCACATGACAGAGGAGAAATTCAGACAGAATTACAAACACAAAACAAACTCTTAATATCTTCACAACCTAAAGAGGACAGACTGCTGCAAATTAATTTGAGTCCTTTGTCAGAAGCAAATGAAATTAATACAACCAAGTTAGACAGCAAAGGTGACATGCAGACAAAAGGCCAGATGAAAGAAGCAAACCCACTCTCCTGTCTTGTTGCTGACACAGGACAATATCCAGAAGCTTCTGACACAGTCTGTCCTGCTTCTAAAGGGACTCCTGGACAAGTTGAGGTAAAAGCTTTCCAAAATCAATCTACCTGTCAGAAAGATAGTGGGATACCAGCACACAGTGCTGAGCAGCATTTAGTGCCTAATTCTCAGCACAGCCAGACACTTGACAAAGATGATAGCCATCCTGTAGAATCCATAGCTGCTGCAGGTGAGGTGGGAATGCATGCATATCAGGCAGAGGAAAATGAGAGCTGTGAAGATGGTTTCACAGCTGTGCAAGGCTCAGACTGTCAGGCTAGCGAGCACGAGAGTGAGCATTGTCTGGATGGCCAGGTAAAAGCACAGTGTCATTTGGAGACTGCCACTGTGCCATCCTCTCCTGTTGGTGATCCCAGTTCAGAAAAACCAAGTACTGCGGTGAATGCTGAAACGGGTGAATACCAGTCAACTGAAATATTAGCAAACATGAAGCTTGTTCCTGGGATCCCTTTTGATGCTGGCAGTGGCATTTTCCAGAGCAAATGTCAGGAATCTGTTGCAATGAATGAGGAGAGTCTTGTGTTTGAAAAGCTGGATAAAGAAAAAGACACTCAAGACACAGTGGATGGATGGAAGGAAAGAGAAAGGATTAAGACAAGAAAAGAAGAGCAAGCCAGGAAAGAGGTGGTCGCGGTGGAGGACACATGCCTGATAGGTAAACATTTTCTGCACAACTGCTTTACCTTTACAGTTAGTCTTTTTGCCTTTAACTAGACAGATTGCTAGATTTTAAATAAGAACAGATATCCCATTCACTGCTAATCCTTATCTTGCACAATAACTCTTTCTTTGGACTGAAATGTTTAGGTGAAATGTCTAATTGCATTTTTCTCTGATTATTTACTGTCATTTAAACTCAGAGCCTGTATTTTTGTTGAGTTTTCTATACACAAGATGAATTTGTGCCAAGCATTATCACGTACGTTTTGCTGGAAAGCGAACATAAGGTTAAAAAAAAGAAGAGTTCAGTAAGTTTCTACTCACCCCCATGCCTAAGGGAAATCAGGTGAAGTTTCTTAGTCTAAAAAAACTTTTGGAGCATCACAGCAAAAAAAAAAAAAAAAAAAAAGCATTGCATCATTCTCACAAACAACTGAAGAAGTTAAGAACTTTTTAAACATGTAAAAAAAACAGAAATTAAAACAACATAAAATAGCTCCATACAGTTTAACTAGTGAATGCATGTGCCCAAAAGCCCAGAGATCTCAGATGGATTTTTTGAAGTATTTTATATCCTTTTTACGCACAAATGTTTACAGTAGCTGATAAGTTTAAATAATCCGCTCTCCCTCTAAATTGAGTGCAGAAACTGCAATGCACTTACAAGCATCCAGAAAAGAAAAATAATCTTTTCATGTAAGTGCTGTTGAGAGAAGCTAAATGGTAAGATAATAAATCAGAGGGGAGAGGTGATAGTAATTCACCCAAGGCAGCTATGGTCCCAACTTAACCAGGACTCTCTCTACTCTGAGCAATTTTTTTTTATCCTGTCCAGTTCAATCTTGTGCACCCACTTTAGAGACAAAGAAACCTTATCTGACTTTCCATCTGAATGGGCCTGAGCAGGGTATGAGTGAATAGTTTTCAGGTGAAACATTCCTTTAAGGTTCTGCCAGGCTGCTGCATTGAACAGTATATTACTTAAATGCTCAATCAAACCTAGCTAACGTTTGTTGAAAGCACAAGTTATGCTCACATTTATGTTGAAATGTTAAAATGTATAGGGCTGCAAATAACAATTATTTTTCTTGTCGACTAATCTATCAATTATTTTTTCAACTAGTCGATTAGTCACGATTATCTTCTTTATTTTTGAGCACCTATTTGGTCTTCTGTTTAACCTGACTTGCTTAAATCTTCACACTTGTGAAAGTTACCCTGTTGTACTCTGACAGCTTACGTTTTTAATAGTGGTGGGACTCGATTAAAAAAACGTATCTAGTTAATTAGAGGCTTTGTAATTAATTAATCTCAAGTTAATATTTGACACGAGAAGCAACGTTTTTTGTCATTTGTCATTTTTTTGGTCATGTTGTCTGTGCTAGCTGCAACATGTTCGACATTGAGGTGGTAGCAGAGGTTGGAAGATCTCCGGATAGGTAAATTGTTTCTTGGACAATTTGTTCACACATCCAGATTTCCAACTGGTAGTCGTTTTCCCGTCACCTGATAAACCCAGCATCTCTTTTATTATATATATATATGTAAATACATATGTATATATATACATGCAGTAAATGATTGTAGCCGCAGTCAAACTCGTGTGGAGAATGAGGCTTCCGCACATGGGACGCCAGCCCTTCCGACTGAACTACGCTGGGAGCCCGTACAATGAGAAATGTTCCGCGCTGTTTAAAGTGCAAAAATAAATTGCAAATAAATCCGTTATTTTTATGCTGCGTTATTTTTTCTGTAATTAATTAATGTGATAAAGTCCCAGCCCTAGTTTAAAACATAAAACATTTATCTGTATCATAGTTGATACAGCAATTTACAACAACAATAACACGACGCGTCGATGCTTAATTTTTCGTGTCAACAAATTTTTGTCGTAGACATAATAAATTACTAATCGTTGCAGCCCTAAAAATTTACAGATAAATTAAAAAAAAGGGATCCAGGAGGATGATGAGCGGCAGAAGAAGTCACCAGATAAGAAGAACATGAGCCACACATCCTCCTTGTTACCACGGAGATCAAGAGAGATTACAGTTCAATTCAATTCAGTTCAATTTTATTTATATAGTATCGAATCACAACAAAGACCCTTTACAAATAGAGCACGTCCAGACCACACTCTTTAATTAAATGAAATTTGAATTAAATTTGGGATCTGACTACACCAGTTGGATTGAGGGAGGGGAAGTTGTATCAGGGCTCAATGATTTTTCTAGTGTCTGACATTTAGTGTGCCTTTTATTTTACCCTCCACTTTTAGCATTGGTTGCTTGGTATGGTCAGAGTGAAGCCAAGACATACAGCAGAATAAGGTTAAGTAACAAGGCAGGAAGTCTGTGTGTATGTGTGTGGGTGTGTGTGAGAGACACAGTTGTTGATGCGGCCTCTCTGTTTATATAAGGTACAGTACCAAGGCAACCTAATGAAGTCATCAAGACTTAACAGTGGACAGTGAAATTTGAGGTGGGCTGAGAAATAGTTGTGCTGTGTGAATGTGTGTTTACAGCTGTAAATTTGTGTGCAAATGTGCGGTTTAAAAAAATGAATGTGCATGGATGTGTGTAGAAAGCCTGTGTGTGTTTTTAAGGGGACTCAGAGCATGTGTCTGCAGAGTGTGTGAACCCGGTTTGGTTTAAAGATACATCACTATGATGTGCTGGGATGCATCTTCAGTAATGTTGAAACCCCATGACCCCATTGGGGTCATTGGGGGTTTCAGGTCCTTCAACATCATACCCCCTCCCCCAGGTGACCCAGGTGGGGTGATCAAGTCAAGTCCCAGCTTGCATCCCAGCAGCAACAAGCCAAGGGTCTCTTCTCTTAATCCAAAGCCACCTTGTGACTTTCTCTGCGCCTTCAGTGATTGACTGTGTGGCTCCCCCTTTATTGCTTCTGACACACCCAGCGATGACATGACTTTGCAGAGGGAGCTGCCCAGAAAGCCTCGGCAACCGACTTCAATGGCTTGGCAGTGTGCTTGCCATCCACGGTTCCTGCACTCCTCCACCAGACCTTGGTACTTGCTCATTTTCCTCTCATGGGCCTCCTCAATATGTTCCTCCGAAGGCACTGTGAGTTCCCACAAGATGATGCTCTTAGTGGAGTCTGAAAAGATTACCAGGTCGGGGCTGAGTGTTGTGTGGGTGATGTGTTCAGGGAATTTCAGCTGTTTGCCAAGGTCTACCATCAGCTGCCAGTCAGGGGCTAAGGAGAGTGTGGAGGTTCTCTTCTGTCGTGGTGGGGGATTCTTGCCAGGTATAAGGAAGGCGATGGAACGCTTCCTTGGGTGGAATTTGTTGCTCTTGATGGCTGTGCTGACCACCTCAGCAACCGCCATAAGCATCTGGTCGTGGGGCCACCTGTAGTGACCCTCGGTCAGAGCTTTTTGACAGCTGCTGAGTAGGTGTTGCAGGGCTTCCCTGCCACTACACTGCGGACAGGTGGGTGCCTCAATTTTGCCCCATGTGTGGAGGTTGGAGAGGCTTGGTAAGATGTCATGTACAGCCTGGACCAAAAACCTGATGCGGTGGAAGTCAGAGCACCAGAAGTCTGCCCAGGCAATCTTACGTTGCACCACTTTTCCCCACCTCATTCAGGCTCCTTGTTGGCCAAGTCCCACTGCCCTGCTGACCTGTACTTCTTCCACTCCTTAATGCACCTTTTCCAGCTGGAGTTGCTGCCTCTCCTTCCCAGTGGCCCAGGCCTGCTCGTCCGATTGCAGTGGTTCCAACCAGGGTCTTCTGCCTCAGATGAGACTCTGCCACCAGTAGTTCTTCCCTGGTGCTCCAATTTCTGCATGTGCAGACCTCAATTCCAGCTGCTGTTATCTTGGGGTCCCTGGAGTCCCTATACTGGATGACCGCTCTTTTTCTTAAGACCACAAAATCCTCAGTGAGGCCTTTGAATGGGAGCTGTAGGGTGTCCGAGGTGCCATATAGTGCAGCACTGCTCAGGCTTCTAGGCAAGCCAAGCCATCTTCGCAGGAAGCTGCTGATTTTCTTCTCCAGGGCTTCCACATATGACATCGGGAACTCATACAGAAGCAAGGGCCACAAGATCCTCGGCAAGACCGCATGCTGTTACACCCACGCCTTGAATCGACCCGGTAGCCCAGATTTTTCTACCTTGGCTAGCCAGGTTTCAAGGTCCTTGCTGGTCCCCTGGGTGGCATCTTTGTCTTTTAGGCTGTGGTTGAACAGCTTCCCCAGACTCTTGACTGGCTGCTCCGACAGTGTGGGGATGGTCGTTCCAGAGATGGTGAATCTGAACTTGTCCTCAACTTTGCCCCTCTTGATTACAAGAGATCTTGACTTTGATGGTTTAAAAGTCATCCTTGCCTGAGCTTCTCGAGGCCTTGCAAAATCCACCTGCTACTGGGAACCAATGCTGTTGTGACAGTCAAGTCTTCCATGAAGGCTCTGATTGGAGGAAGCCGCACACTGGTTTTAGTCATCAGTCCTTCCCACTCCACCTCTGCTGACTTTACCACCATGTTCATGGCCAAGGCGAAAAGGATGACTGAAATGGTGCAGCCTGTTGTAATCCCCTTCTGAAGCCCGTGCCAGGACCCAGAAGTGAATCTCATCCTGAAACTGCTGTAATTGTAATTGTCCAGGATCAGATCCGTTACCTTACTGGGAACATGGTGTCTCTGGGGGGCCAGTTCCACCAGCTTGTGCAGTATTGAGCCATAGGCATCACCCTCTATCGTGGTCCCTTAAGGTGTTGTGCAGGACTGTGTTGACTTCTGCTGCACTCCCACTTCTCTTATCACCAAGTAGCTTCTTGGTGAAGCCAAAGGGGTTCTTAATGAACAGTGTCCGTTTTCTGGCCCTCACTCTTGCCCGCCTCCTATGCCACTCAGCTCTACAGAGACCCATCAGCTTCCTCCTCAGGATGTCTCTCAGTTCGCCGCCTTGAACTGCTTCTAGAGAATTTCAGCTCCTTCCACAGTTGCTGAATCTTCACGGCCCTGCAGTTCATGGTAAAGGGCTTCTTTCTGGATTCCCGCTCCTTAAGGCCAAATCTTTCTGCTGCGTAGCTAGCGACAATTGTTTGTCGCTAGCTGCAGCCGGCGCTCTGTATCACCACAGCCTGTCATTTGCAGAATCCCACAGACATCCTCTTTAAAATGATTCCACCCCCTTTTGTTGTTAGCTGGGGGCCACTTGATCTGTTTGGTCTGTTCTTTTGAATGACTCTGCCTGGTTCAGCAGTTGGGGGGGCTGGGCACTGTGGGCTGTTTAATGGCCATGCTCCTCCCGCATCTCACCAGGACGTGATCCCTAGCACTGTGCCTGACTCTCCCTCTCCAGGCATTTTGCCCGGCCTGATGGATCTTAAGCCCATGCGAATTCAAGCATACTTTGCTGCAAATGCACTGTGCATTAGTCGTTATTTGGTCATTAGCATGGGTCATCAACCTTGAGTCCGTCCGGTTGGGAATCTCATCCCCCCTCTCGGGATCCTCTGGGGGTATGATTCAGATAGGTCACTTGTAGCTTGTTGTGGCTTCTCCCTTTCAGGAGATACAAGCTGGGGTGCTAGCCCAACTTGAACCAGTCGCCGTCTCTCCGTGCTGTCAACTAACTCTCCAGTTGTCACCAAACTATTCTCAGTTTTCATCTGATCTTTCCCAGATGTCACTGGTTGCTCCAGAAATTAAAGTTTAAAGATACATCGCTATGATGCGCTGGGATGCATCTTCAGTGATGTTCCCAAATAATCCAAATAATAATGAAAAATAATTTATGAGGGTTGGTGAATGTGAGTGTGTTTGTGTTGTAGCATACTTCAAAGCTTAAACTTCCTGCAGTTGTCAAAATGAATCATTAATCATTTAGTACTGCAGCTGGGCCTTGCTTCTCTGTGTACCAAGGCTTGTGAGGCAGAAATGTCAGCTTAATCCCTTCCTTGAATATTCATGGTGATTATTATGCTTAATAATAAATTAAACTGAATTAACTACACTAAATGCCAACTAACACATTTTACTGGACACTACTGGATCTTTAGTTTTTTCCAGGAAGTATAAAAGCCATATAAAGGGTTTGTATTTAAGTTTTTCCTGACTTGCCACTGTGGCTGGTCACTAAACAGTTACACCAGCCACTAGTTTTTCTGCTAGTTCTGAAATCTATGTAGAAAGCTTAAAAATCAATAAATTAAGTCATTGCTACCTAGTAAATATAATACGAAACATATCTTGTCACCATGTCATGTCCTGACTGCTCTAATATTAAAAACTGCTTTTTAAAAATAAGTTATGACAAAAACCTCTGTGGCATGGTGACAGATGACCTGACAGGTGCTAATTTCATACCCTGAACAGAAATTAAATTAAACAGTGTTATGCAACTAACAGGGCAAAATAAAAAAAAAAAGTGTGGTTAAGAAAATGGTACGTGGTCTTGTTATTAATCACAAAAAGCAGCCAGTCATAAATGCTAAAGAAGAAGCATTCTTCTTAATTTTGTTTGAAAGGCAAAACTCTCAGGTTAAAAATGCAGAAGTCAGTTCAGATTAATAAAGCCCCTTTAATTAAGTCCCATTTTTCTTAACTATTTTCTATCTTACATAGCGTTGTCACTGAAAAAATAGATTACCTTGGTTTGTTAGCTAGAAGTCAGTAAACATCTAAGGAGGATGTGAGACTGTGAATCAGTTGAACTGGATCAGAGTACTTAATTTCCTTGGAGTTCTAGTGTTCATAAGCGTTGCTGTTGAAGATGACACAAGAGATGGTCATAGTTGACATTACATTCTAGTTTCAAAGGAATGAAGAGAAGCTGGTCAAAAATGAAAATTAGCCTTACAGATGAGCCAAAAAAATCCACAGAATAGATCCAATGTACCATGCAGTCAAAGCCAAAAAACGTGAGCATAGGCCATTAAGGAAGTGAGTGAACCTTCAGATTTGTAGGTTTGTATACATGTAATGTTCCAGCATTCTCCATGCTGAATGACTGGAAAAAACAGGAGCTTTCCATTTTACTCCTTTATTTAACCAGAACATTACTCATTTCATCCACCTGACTCACCATGAGAGGAGGAAGTGCACATCTAACAGGATCTTCATCATCATCTCATTCAAGTCACAGCTCGTATAATGTAATTCTCCATAACATTTTGATGATACCCCTGTTATATACATGAACAGTAGAATGTGCTCTTAAGCTGTGCACTCACTGCTGTTTTGACAGCTCTCACTGTTTAGGCTAGTTACATACACAAGCATTAGAAGAAAAAGAAATTAGCTGTCACAGTTATCTAACTCAGTTTGCAGTATTATATTTTGAGTTTTTTTGTTTATTTGTTTTTTGTTTTGTTTGTTTGGTTTTTAATTAACCTTTGGTAAGGCCCTTAAAAGCAGCACCAAAAAAGTGCAAATGTCACCTAGCATTTCATAATCAAGTTCTCACTCGGACTCTAATCTCTTTCAGTAAAGGCAAGGATATGCATTTAGATTGTTTGGTTGATAATACTTAAGGTTAGAGTTCACATCTGATCGGTCCAAGTTGTTCTGATTCTTTTCTATCTTGGGTCTGATGGTCTTGAGAGTTTACTGAGAAAATTTCCTGAGATCTGGACTTAGATGGTCTCAATATTTTTTTCCTCTGATTCAGTCCCTGCTTGTAACTCTCACAATTATAATAAATGCTTTGTGTTGACTAATACAGATTTTTTGGTGGTTATTATTTGATGATTTGAATGATTTTACAGCAAGGTTAGGATTGATTAAGGTACTGTAATACATTATTGTTTGAAGTTATTTGAGGGTGAGATTCTCAAAGCCCACAGAGCACTTTTTGACCTCTGTCTTGTTGTGTTTGATACTCAGAGTCATTTGTCCAAAACTGAAATTTCTCATGCTTTTAATAAATGATGTGAACTCTAGCTTAATGATGTCTTGTCATGATAAACTTACATTGTTTGTCCTTTACAGAAATTGGAACTTTTCCTGCTGCAAAAGAAGAGAATCAACAGACCGGGAGAGACTTAGACAAAAAAAACACTGAGCAAGTGAGTTAACACTCCAAGAACCTTAAAATTCTGATAGAGTTTGTACAAAAGTCTGGTCATATTGTTTCCAGGAGCTCTGAGGAATGAGTTGTGTTTCGTGGAGCTGTAGGATAACATATTTTCCTTTTTCTAGAGCTGTTTGACCCACAAATTGATTCCTAATTACAGAAACAAGTCAGATGTTATTGTGTTTTTGTAGGGTTTTTATGCCCACTGTTAAAAAGGTTAGATGGAGGCTTTTACTCACTTTAGAAAGATAAGAGTTTACTGGTTTCCCCCTGGTTTGTGTTTTAAAAAAGTGAACTTTTGGCACAAGTAAAATATCATTTAGAGAGCAGACAAGGTAGGTAACAAACTAGGCTCCAGTACAAAAAAAACACAAGCTATGGAGACTGGCTTGAAATTGACTGGCAAGACACAAGAAATTAACTTAAACTGAATGACACATTTTACTGGTCAAATGATTCTGGCTACACACCAGTACATATCACAGTGGTTAGGAAAAACTTCGTTTTTACAGGCAGAAACCTTGGTAAAACGGGACCAGTAAATATATGAACATGGGTCAGCTCTGTTCCCCTCTCTCGCTGATTTCCATGAGCTTTGAGGTTAGACTAGGCCAGACCAGACCAGGCAAAGACCACACTGTTACCAAATAAATTTTCTGTCAGTGTTTCTTGATGACGCAGTAGTCTGTCTCTTGGAGCAGCAGGTCACAGTGGGGGATGTGGGAGCCTTAGGGCCTGTGTGTGTGGGTGAGTGTGTGAGGTGGGGCGGGATTACCTCAGCATGTCTTGTTAAGGTTGAGCTGCGTGATGTAATGTCAAATAAAAAAGAAAGGAAGTAAAAGGGAGGAAAAAATACACAGGAAACAGCAGTGTGGATGACTGAAGAAAAGATAGAAAGTACTCTACTCTCAAAGTTTCTTTTAAAACACCCTTTGTAAGACACCACAAGTAAATGTTAAGGAGCTACTTAACACAGTAAGGTGCTTCATCAAGTGTTCGAATAGCACTACCAATAAAGAATCAGAATTTACCCAGTGTAAAAGAAACATAGTAATTAAACAATAGATAGCACAAAATGCAAACTACTAACTAACTGCAGTGCGAGCAAAACAGTGTCAGATAAACTTATTTTTATGGCCTTAGCACAACAAGATGTATTTGATTGGGAAGTATAATTCAATGGTAAATAGACAAAACTAAAGGTGTAATTATTCTGTATCTGTTTACTGTGCCTCAAACCTTGAGGCTTAGTGTCTCCCCAGATTCTATCAATAAGTAGAGACCTTCCTATTCTTTCAGATACGATTACTGAAAACAATCGTATTTACCAATCATCTAGCAAATTGTATCCTTAAAATATTTTAGGACAATTTAGCTTTACATGGTTATACCTATCATGATTCTAAGCTAAAACTTAAAAAAAGTTCTCATCAGCTATTTGTGACCAACATCGCCCTCACCGATGTTCAGTTTTTAGTAAACAAAGTTGATGAGCTGTTGGCTTCACATCTCTGGAACACCTTGAAAACTTGATATGAGTGCGGTTTTGCAGGATGTGATAAAGCACACATCAGCAAGCCTCTTGACCTATTTATTTGAGCTCATGAGTTTCAATGATTGCGTGTGAGTAACACTAATTTTATACAAATTTAATTTTAATGTAGGTTACTTTATAGAATAAGAGTAAACTTAATTCATTTGCTCCTGAAGGGCAGTTGATTTTTGTTTTTTTGGGCAGAAGAAACACCAGAACAGAAGACATACATTAGAAAACAAAACAAACTAATCAAAACAAGTCAAAAAAAAGCACAAACACAAAAAAGCAAAAAGTAAGCCTAGGAAGAAAGGGAAGAAGGAGGGGACCCTGAATAAAGTGATCTGACAGTCAAAAACAGCAGAAATTAGCATCAACATCACACTGTCTTAGGTCAACAACATGTCAGATAGGTAGTACAATTCCTAATAGTAAGACTAATAACAAGATTAACAACTATAATGCCCTCAGCCAAGAAATAACCTGAAAGGCTAGCTCCTCCTCCTGTCAGCATTCAAGAGTAGTGGCTGTAGGGATGAATGAATTCCTAAATCTGTTGCTCCTGATAGGAAGTAGCCTGACCTGGAGCAGGAGGACAAGAGCTGAAACTCAAAATAAAGGGGATGGGGGTTGTGGAAAAGGATGGTTTTTGCTTTTCTTACAGCATGTTTGCTGAACAGGCCAGATAATGAGCTCTGCAGTGTACCTATATTTTTACTACTAATTTCACTTTTTCATAAAGTGAGTTTCAGGTCTTAATGCTTACGTTACCAGACCAACAGAGCAAGGACAAAGTTAAAACTAACACAATATAAGATTTACAGAGAGGACCATAAGAGGCTTTCCAACGTGGAACTAAGACAGTTTCCGAAGGCAATGTAAATGTTGCTGGCCCTTCTAAGTTCAGTCTGTTATCAGTTATGGTTCCAAGGTACTTGAAGCTTTCTATAGAGTCCATCATCTTTTCCTTTATGATAGTTCTTTAGGAGGCTGAGGGTTAATGCCTGGAGTCAATGCACATGTCCTTTGTGTTTGTGATATTGAATTGTAAAAATACACTGTTGTTGACTGTT
>JAQNCA010000028.1:7655251-7674721 GCA_029783725.1 Acanthurus tractus | reverse complement strand
ATTGCAAACGGTTACAAAGCAGAAATTGATACAGAAAAGGGACTTTTAAATGGAAAGTTTAGCTTCAAAGTTTTGGCTGATGGTTCTCTGGACAAAAGTAATTTGTATTTATTGTACATGTGAACTAAGTTACCACCAGAGCACGTCCAGTCTTAAATACCACATGATGCCCAAGCATACCGCTCTTGGAGAGAGCCCTCCTCCTCCTCCTCACCAAAGACAGACTGTGCTGGATAGCTTATAGCTTTTTATTCGTAGGATCATTGGCTTGAGAATACTTCAAGGTTTGAGGTTTTTTTTTTTTTTTTGGGAGAGTATCTGGACAGTATAAGTACATAATCGTTTTGGAATGTTCCAATGAAAACAAAAATAGAATATTTCAACAAAGGAATTATTATTGTCCTCTATTGTCCTCTCCAATTTTTCAGATTAGAGTATAAGAAACAAAATAAATATCTTGTTTAGTTGCATATAGAGCAGATTAATTGCGATTAATTTGCGATTAAAAATTTTAATCGACTGACAGCCCTACTTCAGTTATTTGGAATTGGTTTGGGTTTGTGGCCCCTTCTGCAAATTTGTCAAATTTTTGTTGGGTTTCGTCATCAGCAAATTGATTTTAGGTAGGGGGTTAAAAAAAATCTATTTAAATCTTGAATTGGGATTTTTTGTGAAAAAATCTGAGATTTTTTTTTAGGCCATATCGCCCAGCCCTAACGTCTTGACAGAGAAGAAACATAATTATCATGAAACCACGTAGTGATTGAATTCAGAGAGTATATATGGGCCATATTTCTGCAGCACATATACTCACAGCTCTACTGCTGCCAGAAGCTGTAGCAGGTCTCCACCATTCATGTAGTACAGGTAGAACAACAAGTCTTCGCCATATCGAGCCAATTTAATTGCAGCCAACTGGAGGTAGGACAACAAAGAATTTAAAGATTTTTATGTATATCCCTAAGGCTGTAACCATTTATTGTGGCAGTGTTCTTGAGCCGATAATTACCTTGTCCCTTATGTGGATATTGGTTAAGTATTCAGAGGGAACATGGAAGTCTGAAAAGGCAAGGCAAGAAAAGTTATTAGACTACAACACATGTAAACTACCGTAATTTCCGGACTATAAGCCAATACTTTTTTCACACGCTTTGAACCCTGCGGCTTAAACTATGATGCGGCTAATTTATGGACGAAAAAATAAGTGAGTAAGTGTGTGACGATGTAATTCTGAGGCTGTTAAATTCCGACACTGAAGAAGACAGCTTTAGTGGTTTTAGTTCTTAAATTTAGTGGGTGCGGCTGATATTCAGGTGCGGCTTATAGTTCGAAAAGTATAGTAAACTGGTATCTTAAGAAGACTTTTCTAAATTCACTGTCATGCCAGTGGCAAGATGCAAAGAATCATCCTCTAAGCACCATAAAAATCATCATGCAATACAAAAACTTCCAATGCTTTCAGTTAAACAGAGCTGGTTACACAACAAAGCCTGAGCATGTTAACTCCCACACAAATAAACTTTGTCAGAGAATGTATCTGATTACTAGCTGCTTTTCCACCAACACCCAAGTGCTTCTGTTCGCAAAATACGCAAAAAGTCACATGTAAGTAGGATAATTTTGGATCTAAACACAGAAAAATGAAATTATTAGCTTAAATTAGCACCATATGTAAATGTCTTGCCTCTCTGTGTTGATTGAATGCACTCACTCCTAATCAACTGCCAGCTATTTAATACTAACAAAGCAAACTGATACAGAGCAAAAGACAACCCCATTTTGAAGAATTCCTTTTCCTTTAACATTCAGTTGTCACCTTATTACAAGCTCTTGTAACCAGGCTAACCAGTCTAATTTTACCCAGCCATAACAAAGCAGCCATACAAAAAAACATAATTGCTCATTCTAATGCTTTAAAATTGGATTTGGTGGCAGAAGATGTGAAGGCTGGTTATAACCAACACCTCTAAAACACATGTACTTCTTCCCTGTCTTCATAAAAAGGTCTTTAGACTGGCTCTGTGTCTGGCAAATCTTGAAATCTAAACAAGATCACTACAAGTTATTTTTAAACAGAAATTTAAGAAGCTCTCCTTATCCTTTATAGTTTACTTCTATTTCAAACATTTAAAACAGAGATTGGAACTATGTTCCAGACTTAAAAAGCTAACTTCAAGTCAGACAAGAAGAAGATAACTTTATGGCATACGATCAATTGATTGCTTGATTGATGGATTGATGGATTGATGGACTGATGGATTGGTTGATTGGTTGATTGGTTGGTTGATTGATTGATTGATTGATTGATTGATTGATTGATTGATTGATTGATTGATTGATTGCATACAAGCCAAGGAAGTTACTTGGATAGATGACTTTCTGCACCTGGTAGAACTGCTAATCATTGGCCAAAGAGCAAACCGATAAGGCTACAGCATTATGTTGCTACCTGCAGTCTGTTAAAAGGAATATCTGCAGGTATGTACACTCAGTCATTGGATAGCTATTTTAGTTTTAGCTGTGAGATGGATTGCTGTGCCAGGCAGCAGGGTGGCCATTTTAAAACCATGCATTTGTAAGATCACATGATAGCGTTCTATATGCCTGCTGTCTTATGCTAACGTTACCAGCTAAACTTTTGCCGACATGGGCTGACTTGGTTTACAACCACCTGTGAGCAAGTGGATGACTTTTTTGCTGTGCAACAGTCAAAACACACAACCGTTGTTCTAAACTTTGACAGATAACATTGGCATGCATAGTGATCACAGCGTGGGACAGTAAGGCTGTTGACATCAGGCTTCAATGTGCTGATGTTGCCTGCTAAAACTCTTTGAGATAGGCTGAATGGATTAATGATAGAAAGATAATGACTTGACTAAAAAATAAAATGCAACAAATAAGACCCAAAGCTTTAAACAAGCATTATATTCATCAGTCCAACAGCAATATTCCCAGCTCAGCGTCTAACTTGCTGCCCACTGATTCACGGATCTCTCGCCAACATGTAAAAGCCTGTCCTATATCAACCCTATACGTTTCTTTGCTCACTCCCTTACTCTCTCTTCCTTTCTTCCTGGTTTCCTCTGACAACATCTTCTTTGGTCACTTCGGCGCCTCTGCCATAGTGAGACAGTGAGCAAGCTAGCTTCTTACAGCCAAGCAACAGGTATTTCTGTTTACGTGTGTTGTGTTGCTGTAAAGCAACCGTGTTGACTTGAGAGGGTGCCGGGCAGACAACCAAAGTTACACAGTCCAATACCAGGCAAGTCGAACATGCTGTGTCTTTAAATTATGCACTTTGATAATGTGCTTTAAATCTGTACTGAAAAATCAGGAGACTGAATCAGTGGAGCATTGTTTATACTGCACTCTTTTATTTTATATTGTAATAATGCCTGTTTTGCTTCATGCCTGTTTACTATTATTTGTTTTTACTTTGTGCTGCAGTCTGTTTTGGTCAAGAATCCCCTCACATTGAGAGTTTTTGCAATCTCAATGGAACATACAATGGTTAAATAAAGGTTATAAATAAAAAATAAAATACAAATCATTAATGACTTACCAATGTCTTGAGGTCGACATGGCGATGAAGCCCAAGGAGAGGCAAACTTCGGGTACAAGTTTCTGTCAGGAAAGAAAATTGCGGTGAGGTTTGTTACTATGAACATTGACATAGAACATTTGCTAGACTCACTTTAGATAAACTGATAGTAACAGTAAAACTATCAAAACAGGAACAATTTAAATCAATGCAATGACACTGAAATGCAGACAAACCTCATCTCAGGGACTTGTCTAACCGCTATTTGAGTGCTAAAATCATTTACCCTGAAACAAAAATAGCCTACATGGAAACTGACAATTTCAAATTGGTTCTGCATTGTTTGCATTTTCCAAATAATTTGTATTTTAGATGTACTCCACTGCGGGTAATTATATTTCCTGCTAAAGGTGTAAAGAAAAGTGTGACAAGTCTGTTCAGTTTGAATTTCATGTCTGAATCTTTAGTATGATCGTTGGGCTTCCAAAAAACTTTGATTACACTGCTGAAGATGTCTTAAGGTAAGTCTTAAGTGATTTGTTTTTTTAACCTTCTGAAAACAAAAAAAGTGCAATGAGTCTCCTACAGAAAATCTGTATCTGCAAAGAACTAAATCTGTCCAAGTTATAAGTTCAGTGTAAAGTAAAATAATGAGGGTAAAGTGCTTGTGCCTGCAATGTGTCTTACAGGTCATTAACGTTTACTGTAAATGAGCTACTGATTCTCATCACTGGGAACACTTTTATTAATTCCATTGCTATCTTTCATTTACTGTACCTTCTACCAGTCAAATGTGTGCATATACCTACTGGAAACTGTACATAGGGTAGAACTGCTGTCTTACTCTGGTGAGTTTAAGTTGAGTCCCAGTGTTGTGAGGTCACTTCCGAGTGCCAGATGGACCATCCCTGGATCAGTCTCTGCTGCGCGTATAAATGTCAGCAGGCCAATCATGCCAAATTGATCTGTCACCATTCCTGAGGGAATGTTCGTCACCCGACCTGCAGCAGCAGCAGGTAAAAGTTTGAGTTCAACAAAATGCTGGAAGAGTGGTGTGAGTCACAATTCATACTTCCTTATTGCTGAAATCTAGTATATCCTGCTGATACATTACCTCCAAAACCACATTCTAAACACACTTCAGAGAGCAGCTAATTATTTTTCAAAAAGTGATGGCCACAGAAAGACTAATGGAAAGCTGATGATGGTCTGTATCATACTAAACATATTATTTTGGTTTTCCTGCATCTATCCAATAATCATCTAACAACAAATACAAGGTCGTGAGCACAACTGCCTCACCCGAGTTGTGCAATTAAGAGGGATGTCTCAGTGGATTCTGAGCAGCACGATTGGCTAAGAGGTCTCACCATCGGGCAACACCTGGATCCCTTTCTTCTGGTTGTTGTTCTGTGCTGAGGCTGTCTTGTCTCCAGGGAACTTGGGCCCATCTGCATTGGATGTGCTCTTGCTTGTGGAGTTCAAGTTCTACAAAAAAAAAAAATGTTTTTAAACACTGAAACATTAAACATGCAAATTCTTAATAAAAAATTTCTTTGATGGATAACCTGATACTGAACAAAAACAGACATTATGCCAGACTGAGCTTTAGAGACAAAAGTGGCTCACGCTTACAGTTTTGCTGTCATCATTGTTCAACGTTGGGTCCTTATAGTTTGGGCCAGGCAGTGCAGGAAAGTCCTCATTATGGATGGAGAAATCCTGTGTCTGTTCAGATGATGGCTTTGTCACCATGCCAACTTGATGATGATGATGATGATGATGATGATGATGATGATGATGATGATGATGATGATGATGATGATCACAGTGAGGGAGAGATGAGAATTCCCCAAAGTGAAATGAACAGCAGACAAAAAAAGCAAAAAGGGTACCATGGGCACCTAATGTTTTTGTGCGCTGAAACAAAGCCTTGGCAAGCGTTATGAACCCAAACAAGAAACTGATATTCTTTTCTTTTATCAGGGACACCCACGGCCTATTGCTTGTAAAAAAAATAAGTCATTTTCTCCAGCCTAATGGCTTACCATAAGGAGCTCGTCCAGCCAGTGGGTTTAGCACTGGCGTTGGGTTTCCAGTTCCTTCTCTTCGACTCCTGTCCGCTAACGCTGGGAAGTCTGACAGATCCAGTCCTGTCACATTTTCACTTCCATCTGCAGCAAGAGGCAGGTTAGGAACTTGTAGAGTGTATAATACCTTTAGTGCAATGTATCTGTGTAATGTGGCTACTATCAATTAATATCCTGACTTTATAACACTGTAAATGAAAGAAAAAAATACCCTTACTCTAAATACAACTGTTAGCCAAGCACTAACAATACTTCTATTTCAGCAGCTAAAAATACACTGATTAAACAGACTAACAAAATTGACAATATACATGATTTTACATAGAAGACAGAACAGTTTACACTGTTTTTTTTTGCTACAAGAAGACACTCATGATCAATGTAGTCAGTTTTGTCATGAGACTTAGAACATGCTTTCAGTAACTAAACGGAAAAATTATGAATGATCCAAGTTCAAAAACAATAATCTTAATGATGAACGTTTACAATACCTCACAGTAATGTGTTTAAGACATGTAGTTCTCAATGTTGTTTTTTTTTATAGTTATTTTTTAATAGATATTTGAAAATCAAACTTACACCAATAACTCTAATATTTTAAAACATTAAAAAGATAAATTTATGATTATATAAACACCCCCAAAATAAGGATTTCTAGGCCTACACACCTCGGTCAAAGACACTAACCTGTGCCGTTGAAGATGTTGCTTGATAATGAGTTGTTCATCCCAAAAGCCTGATTGCGGTTCATACCGAATCCTGACATGCTGCAATGATGAAGGGAAAAAAATTAAAATAAAAGATAAGCTTTTAAACATTAATATTCCCTTATGATGAACAACATCTACACTAGAACTTGTAGAGGTCACAAAAAAGCAGGCCTGTACAAAGAATGAACACATGTGACTACCACAGAACCTGTCTACCTGTTTATGGTGAAAGGTTGGCGTGCTGGTTGTTGTTTGGGCATACAGATGATACTGGGTGAGCTGCGGTTTGGGCTGCCCAGCCCAGAGCTGCCCATACTATTGGTCCGACCGCTCATTCCAATGCCTTGTCCGACCTGAGAGTGATTCAGCATGTTCCTCGAGTTCATTGGTAATGTTCCCCTGTAAAACACAACATCAGGTTTTGCTCATGTCATTTCAAAAAACAGTCATATTTCCCAATATTATATGCTACTATATACCACAGAGATTTGCATCCAAGCAACATCTGCATACACACCTGCTTGGTGATGGAGGGGTATGGAGGGACATGGTGGCAACCCCTGTCGATGGCGTGATATGACTTGGTAGCTGCGTGCCTTGCGTTAAATTTCGGTTTAGCTGAGGCGTATTGTTACCCATGCCCCTTACTGAGAAGCCGAGTGCACCTGCAATCAGACATGAAAGAAAAGCAAGGAGAGAACAAATGCTGTCAGGCAACTCAGAGAAGGGCCCTCTGCAAAACGTCCCACAATCAAACTTAAGTAACTATGGTTTTATTGGCAAAAGTTTCACACGAACACCTGCTAAGCACAACTGCACTCATATCCACACTATTCAAACATAAGTTTTTGTCACTCCAGTTATGCTACATGTGAGAGACTTGCATGTGAGCAAGAGTAAGGAAATAAAACACTTACTTTGTGGACCATACAAACTTGCACCAAGCTGCGACAGCTGACCTGATGATGATGGTGAGGGAGAGGAAAGCATCTAAACAAAAATATTTAAGGACAAGATAGAGTAAGATAACAAGAAAACATCTTTCTTGACCTTACATCAAGAAATGATAAAAAGAAATGATATGGAAACAAACTCACATCTTTGTCCGACCGATGTGGAAACATCGACGGCTGGTTGTAGTACATGCTTTCATCAGTAAAGTCGTTATCGACTACCTCAACGAACTCCACAAACTTCTTTCTAGCACTAAACATGCCTTTTGTCACCTGAGGAGAGATCAGAGTTGCTGTTGAAGATTTTTACAGCTTGAGAAAAAAAACTGGAGGTACAGAACTGAACTAACACAAACACAATTTCCATGTAACCTTTACATTTCTGATAAATACTGATTCCTGTAATGGTCAAACGTAGTTTCACCTTATGTAGTTTTAGTGCTGCACAGCCATCGTAGTATAAGTATCTTATAATAACTGACAGCATTGTATCTGTATTTGTTTGTATGTTAAGCACTTTACATGCACTTAATAACAATAACATTTAATCAACTTTTTAACACAGCACATTTTTATATGTGAACTTGGAATCAAATAATCTATTTTACTTTGTCTGAAATTTAGAGTGACATATGTAGCATGTTAGGGCTGTTAACATAAAGTTTTGAACAGTGTGTGTCTAATTTTTGATGTTTTAAACGCATATCAGATTAGCATGTTAAACTTCCATACCAAAATAAACTCTGTCTCTTGGCCATAACATGCACTAACTACATAACCAACAGCAGAAAAAGCCTTTAATTTTATCCCTGTTAAACTTTTCTGGGTATAAGTATATTTTTTGTGCTAAATAGTAAGCACTACTAAAAAAAATTAATGTGAAGTGTAGCAATGCCAACATGCTAGTTGGACAACACTAGTTTAGCTAACGTTAGCAAGCTACGTGCTTGTAATCAATTTGAGCTAGCTTAGCTGGCTTAACGACAGTTTGCAAAATGACTTCCCTGACAAGAGGCTAAGTAAAAAATAAAAATACCGAAACCTTTCAACTCTGTCACAGTCTGGCTTAGTTAACAGGGGGCAGTGACTGTAAGTCAGTAATTTGGGCCCTCTGTGCCTCCATATATCCACAGTCAGCTGGCCGTTTTCTGTGCTCTGTGTACGCTCCGTTTGCAGCCAGAAACAGCAGCAGCAGCCGGACCAGCAGCGACAATCTGCTGCAGCTAAAGGCTCAAGACTCGCTCCGTAACGAGGCGGAGGGAAGCGGCGGGATATACAGCTCATGACAAAGGCTTGAATCTGTACCGAACCGATGTAATATTACAAACAATTAGTAAATATTCTCACCGCATCAATTTCCCTTCTCTTCGTTAGATCCAAGATGGCTGTATGTACAGAGATACCCTTTACCCTCTAACCTTACAATCTGCTGACCACTTCCGTACACAAAACTGTGTCTGCGAGTGCAGCTACTCGACAGTCCGACAGGGTGCTGACTGCCACGCAGCCACTAGCGCAAGAGTCTTCAAATGTGTAAAAACGAATTATGTACATTTTGCAATAACTGAAATTTGTGCACCACTGTAAAGTCTGTATATTTTCCTTCTGTGAGATAAAAATCTGTTTGGAGCAGTGGTCACTGAAGAGATTGTCTCTTAATAAAACCAGGATTAATATTGGAATATTCAAATAATATATGCCCATTTGTTTTTTTTTCGTTTGTTTTTATTTAGTGCTCAAAAAAAGTTTAACATGACTTTGAAGGAAAAATGAATATCACAGGACTGTAAAAGTCAGATGACCTACCAGGCAAAGCAGGTTGATGACCTGACCCCCAGAACTCCAGGGACCTCTAATTTTCTGGTTTACTGCACATGCCCTGGTTTTTGCTAAATTAATTAAAAATATTTGACAAAATGTACATCTGACAACATATTGTCTTCTATAATAATTTATGCCTTGAGATGGATCCTGTTTTATTTTGGTATTAAGGACTGCCCAGTATCAAAATACAATTTTATGAGCTTAATTATTTCAGTTTTGTGTATCATGTTTCATATTCCTTTGTTTACAGATGTTTTTTAAAAAAAGCGTTATCTGGCAAATTAGGGGCCAAAACAGCAAACTGCGCACAGCACAAAGAAAATGGGTTTCACTACACTGGAGCACAGTAGGCCCCTTTACAGGTTATTTTAACCCTTCTTGCAAGATACTCAGTTTTTAAGGTACTGCAATACAAATTCTTTATTTACCACACTTTGACAGGAGTGGGCATAGCATCTCATCCACTATTGAATTTAATGTGCAACTTATTGCTGGAGATAAACTCTCACTATAATGGTTGAACTTGAAGGCTCATTCTTAACTTTGAAAACAACAGCTTAACAAAATAAAATCGTCAACACACAGTCTTACTGATTGTCCCCAATTACTTTCAACTATGCAACATGGCCTTCCTTAGCCAGTGGAGTTGCATATATACATTGCAATACATTACTCCTATCTTTTTTTCCTGCTATTACATATCAGAGTATCTAACATGAACAAAGCCATTGTTCACATGGTGTGGTTCTTTCTGTGCGCTCTGAGTTGTGCTGGTGCCTTTGTGAGGCCTGCAGGCTATACGAAGATAAGGAGAGGGACAAGTGCTAAAAACAATCTGTCGGTGATTGAAAACAGACATGAGGCAAACCTCGTGATAAGGTCAATGAAATTCCTTCACAGCTTTATCTAGCTGGAAAATAGCTCTAATGAAGGTATGCAAGATAGCATGGGCAAATCACACCTCAGGCAGGTAGGGATGACAAGCAACTTCTGACAGTTCGGGGCTAAGACTTTTCCACCTGAGAATGAATAGCAAATAATAATTTACATTTAACACTGTATGCCTGCTTGTAAAACATAGCAGCTGTGCTGGAGAATTTCAGAGTGGTTATTATACCGAGGCTCAACTGTACAGCAATCATGTAGCTTAAGCCTGCACAATTTAGTTCCGGCATGAACAAAACATGGTTTACAAAGCCATACACCATACACCATGCTTCAGTAGATCTCTTAGTTATCCTCACACTTCCTTTAACTTCAACCCCTTGCCCTGCAGAAAAATTTTGGAACAGCCAATGATTTATTACACTCTAAGTCAGAGCAAAAGACATACAAATCCCCTCTTTGGTCTCCCTGCAAACACAGATAAATTCTTGACACTATTTCACAGCAGAGACTCAGTTGTCTGATGCAGTGGCACAGACCCAGAACTACGTCTTGGGCCTATAAAAACAGAATGTAAATGACCTTCACTTCTCTTTCATCACAAAGCACTTCTTATGCTTAACCATGGCACCCTGCCCCTTCCTGTCTCTCTCTCCCACCTCTGTCATCTCTGAGAAGAAGGGGGGAAAGTCATTAGGCCCATATGGGGAGGAGAGAGCAGCTAGTGGTTGCTATCGCCATGAAAGTCAGGGCAAAGCTCAGAGCCAGTGAGAGATAGAGAGAGAGAGCTGCACAAGGGAATATTAGCTCAGAGAATAGAGTATGTTTTCAGCTCATTAAGTTGGATAAACAAATGGCTTACTGTAGGAGATACTGAGAGTCATGGACAGCAGGAAAACATTGGAAAAGTAGGTGTTTTTCAAATCTCTCTCTGATCATCTTTACACGTATTGTGTTTGCTTTTTTTTACTGTTGATTACTTGTGATTCTTACTTTCTTAGTGAATAACTCATGAGCATGGCTTTTATCACACAAAAAAATGTTATTCAGCATTGTAATTTTATACCTGCTTTTAAAAGCAGCACTATATGTTGATGTAGTATTACAAAGATGAAATACGGTGTTACAATTTTTTTTTTCATATCTTATGAAGATCAATAACACCAGAAGGGTGGTGGAGAAGCATTAATGGGATGCCATTAAATTTACTCAAAGACGCCAGCATCCTATCTCCCTGCAACCCTTGTCTGGCACCAAATTGATGTTGAGGATCACTGGTGTGTCAGAAACAGTGAGCACGATGGGTAATGTCATGCGAGGCATCATTGCCTTTATCCCCTCAGAGCGCTGCCAACGCCTCTTAGTGGGGGACCTGAAGGAGATGCCACTTGATCGGACCCTGGACCTCAGCAGCCGACAGCTACGTCGGCTGCCTGTTGCTGCCTGTGTCTTCGATGAGCTGGTGAAGCTCTACCTGAGTGACAACAATCTCAGCAGCTTACCGGCTGAACTTCAGGGCCTGAAGAAGCTGCAGCTCCTAGCCCTTGACTTTAACTGCTTTGAAGAACTCCCTGCAGCTGTTTGCAGACTGCCCCAGCTCAGCATCCTTTACCTGGGTAACAACAGGCTTTACCACCTCCCAAGAGAACTGAAAGAGCTTAAGGAACTTAGCACTCTGTGGCTGGAGACTAATTGCTTTACTGTTTTCCCTAAGGTGGTTTGTGAGCTCTCTAATCTCAAGACCCTGCACCTTGGTTATAACCAGATAAAGAGTTTACCAAAAGAGCTTCGCAGACTGGAGGAGCTCAGGAGTGTCTGGCTTGCAGGGAACCAGCTGGCAGAGTTCCCACCAGTGTTGCTGGAAATGCAGTTTCTAGCTATAATTGATGTGGATCGGAACAAAATACACCGCTTCCCAGGCCTGTCTCATATGCAGGGGCTGAAACTTGTCATTTATGACCACAACCCCTGCGTTAATGCCCCCACAGTAGGTGAGGGTGTTAGAAGAGTTGGGCGCTGGGCGGACAGCTCAGATGATGAACAGGAAGATGACGGGTCAAAGGCAGCTAGTGAGACTACAGCAGAGGTGACGGAAGCACAACCTGAGGAGGAGCACAACATCTAGGGTCAAGGAACACAGTGACCTTCAGCTGTGAGGCCCAGCAGTAAGAGGGTTTGAAGTGGAATGGCCTGTTGTTTATCAGGCTGATAATTGGTCCATATATGGTGAAGTAAATCATATAAGCTTTTATGAAGGACAAAAATAGTCCAAAAACGCAGCCTATGTTAAAGAGGAAATTACAATTCTGAAATAAAACATGTTCAATGTTTGGTAACTGCACTGAATGGGTATTTTAAATTGGAAAAAAATGTGTGCCTTGAAAGGGTTAGTTGCAACATAGGAGACACTGTTAACTGCTATTATTTCTCTCTGTTAATTCAAGAGTCATTTTTATTATGTTTTTAATTTTTTCTATTTTTATTACATGGTGCAAGACAGATATCTGGGGAACTCTGTGGGATCAACCCAGTAATGACATGCATGTAATTCTGTTTAATTAATATAAATGATCTTTTTGCGCAACAGTAGCACAACCATACTTTTCTATTTAATTAACTGTGCACTCAGTTATTGCTTAGAACCAACTTTGAGTCATCTTAGCATTTGTTTATTACAAGAATGTTAACAAAACGTAATTGTTAAATTGACAGCAGGCTCAAAAATGGCAGCATTTAAACTCAAAAGTTATGCCTGAGTTTTTGCTTTATGGTGCAGTAATTAAGTGAAAACAGGACTTACTGCACAAAATTAGGTTCCAGCAGAGTCTGAAAATAATATCTCCACCTGCTGAGGCTAAATACAGTAAGGTTTTTGATACTGGCGATAGACGGCTCAAATCAATTAGAGCACTTCTAATCCAGACCAATGTATAATTCATTTGATAGATTGGGGCTGTGGCTTTGAATCAAGACTGCTAATGGGCCTTTATATCATCGTCATACGGTTCTGATCTGAAACAGACCATAAGTGCAGCTGTACAACTCCTCTGTGTATCCTTAGTATGCTTTGCAAAAGATTAAATGGTTTTCTACAAGAATGTATCAACATATTTTGCGCACTCTAAGTGCTTTTGAAGAAACTGTATGAAAATCAATTAAAATGGGCTGTCAGCCCTTTCACTGGAACTGCAAATATTCCAAACAGCACAGACATATTTGATGAATGTATCTGGAGCATTAGTTCAGCTTCTTATAAGAAACAAATTCTTTATCATATGTGCGTTAGTAGCTCTTGGGGTTCCATTTACGTATAATTTATTAAAAAGCTGTCCAGTGTTATGTCAAAGATAAACTTCTTGATTCTCTAAACTGCCTTAAAAAGCACCTAAATACAAAAAAATCAGCTATGGGAAATTAAGGATTCTTTTTAGTGCATCTTCTTAACTTTTCACATCTGTCTTTGTCAAGTAGTTCTTTGATTGCACAAAAGTACAAACACAGTACGACAGCATATTAATTTTGTTCCAAAAAACAAATAAACTTCATGTAAAAACAAGTTTTTCATGTAGTTATATTGTTGTCAAGACCTTTTATTGCAAATTATTTTATACATCTGTCATAAAACATTGCTTTCATAAACTTGGTTGATTTTACTTACTTATTGTATTGAAATAATAGTGTTTTTTTGCCTGTCGCATCTTCTTTTATTTGATTTGACCAGACTAAAACGTCACTCTCTGTGTTACAGCTGAATCAAAGGGCAATGTACATGAAACCAGTATTGACCTTGTTCAATCAGCATTTATTACCTTGACTAATTCTCATTAACTTTTTTTTTGACAGGATTTTTTGTGGAAAAATATATTAGCTTAATCGAAAATCCTTTATGCTTTAATAAGAACAAATCAAGTACAGTTAAATTATATCACATCCTAGAATAAATACAAAAATGGTGATGGCTACGCTGAAGTCCAAGTGGTGTTTACAAAAACTGCTCCGTAAACTGAGGGATGTCATCCAAACTTATAGAAAAGACCACAAAGAAAAAGAACTCTGCCATATGTTTTATTTAATTTGTGCATAAATAACACTTACTTATCTAACAGCTGAGGCATTTACATGGATATGTACCACAGAATCCAAGATGTCAGATTATGAGTGCATTGAGTTCAACAATATCTTTGGTACAAAATCCTACATCAACACAACTTGTATAAGCACATATACTTGCTTAATTCCCAAGCTCCCTTAATGTGCAGGTTAAATACATGGAGCCTTACACCAACAATTTCCACAACATATTCACTTTATTAGCTCTAACAACCAGCACCAACTTCACAGCAGATATTTTACTGTATGTTTCTTGGTGTCAGACATAAACATGTTATATGAACAGACTTACTATGAAACTTACATAACTTAAAAGACCCATCTTAGTGCTTTGTTGCAAGGAAAACACAATAAATACAATATTCACAACATTTAACTGCAGATTGAAAACTGCGGTGTAAGAGACACTAAATATAAACATCTGATGGAATGAATGCAAACTTTGTTGAAACACTGAAGTTAAATTTAATTTGCCACAGTAGTTAAATTACCCGCTACACTGAGACAGAATGTCTCTATTTGAAAGATGAAAAGGCATCAAATCCTTTTTGTGCCTCAGGATAAACCCATTGGAACCCAAGGAACTTACTGAAAACAAAGACATTTTTAGTCACATCTTCCAAATCTAATTGCTTTGAGAAAGCCTCTTAAATAAAAGTATCCCAAGGCTTGGTAATGCTTTGCTTCAAGTACTAGGCAGCTACATTCAAAAACAGAGCCAACTGTACTGATGTTGGAACTGGCAATCAAAAGTCACCGTCTAGCTTCACTGTTATAGGAGTATTATCAATATGTTTGCATCAGCTATTGTGGGCAAGCTGTAACGTGAGAAAAAGCCACCTTACACATTACTGAAGAAGTAGAACATGTTTATCAGGTTCAACTAACTTTAAAACAGTGAGTACATTTGCCATGTTGATGGTCATGGCAAATTTACATGGGCAATAATGCTGGACAGCCAGAGATGGAATGTAGATTCTCCTATGAGCACCATTAAAAAGTCAGATGAAGACAAATATAAGACTGTATAAGTTCTGTTGTGTTTCAGAGAGGATTCCCATTGAGCAAACCATCAGTAGAAAAAAATCAGAGCAGATACCATGGTAACAGTGAGGTAAAGTTTTCTCAGCACAAGACAATATGCTGTGGTTTGTAAGCTTAGACAACACAGGTATTATTATTATTATTATTGCATGCATCTGTTCAGGGCAACTCAAACATTGAGTTTGCTTGAGTCAAACAATGTCTGCCTTATCACGTTCAACATCTCCTCAAGAGTGATGGGATGCTGTGTGGCACAAGAGCATTTATCATAGGTACTTTAAGCATGTGACGTGGCATGATTCACAGGCTCATCCAAGGTCCTGGTCGCTGTCGGAGTATTGTTTCACCCTGCTGAGGCAGCTGACATCCATTCGACACACTGCAGCTGTCTGTCTCCTCAGGCCCCATAGAGTCATGAGACTCTTTCTCCTTGGTTTCTGGCACATCAGCCTCTGAGGCGTCTGGGACTAGTGAGGGCAGCTCTGCCACCGTGTCATTTCCTTGGACATCAGTTGCCTCATTAACAGATCCAATCACTTCAGTAGCATGAAGGTCTCTCTGCGAGTTTTCCTTCTCCATACGCTTCCGAACCTCCTCTCTTCTCTGCTGGATACGTGTGTTATCTCCCATCATAACTCTGACTCTTACTTGATCTGGAGGCCAGAGACCGCCCCATATGAACTGCAGGTAGCTTAACAACACAATGACACTTAAGAAGGCAAAGTTGGTGGCCACACCGATCACTGCAGACGTCAGGGGGAAGTTGTACAGAACATATCTAATACCAGTGAAGTAAGCATGAATACGGAGCTGTGACGAGTAGATTTGAACTCGCTTGGACTGGATCTCAATGACAGCACCAACAGTGGGTTCATAAGCATTTGTTTTGTAGTCTGAGAAGAGTTCAACTTCTATGAGTTGCTTCTGCTCAGCCATCCCAGTCAGAAGGAAAGGAGAGAACAGTAAAGTATTTAGGCTCTGCAGAAGACTAGAGCGATAGTGCAGCATTGTAGATCTTCTCACTGATGAGACAATCTTCCCACTTTTAGTATAAGAAAACATCTTGACCATAAACATACCCAGCTTTTCATTTACTGGGGACTCTGGCATCTCTAACTCCAAAGATACTCGATAAGGCTGACCATAAGCCATTACCTGGTCCCTCTCATTCTTCATGAAGGAGATGTTGGCCATCGGGAATGAACAAAGTACTGACTCTGAGCCGTCACAATCAGAGCTGTAGTAGAAGTGCACAGGGGTGGAGAAGCTCACAGTAGGCATGTAGGAGTAATAGAAGCTTCCATAGAGGAAGATGGACACCCAAAGTAGCAGAACCAGTACACATAACAGGATGGCAGCCTGAAATAAAGTCCGCCGAGCCTTGAGGAGTGTCACGGCTGCCACATCTTGCAGCCAGTGTAGAACTGGTCCCATTGCACCCCCAGTCGTTTCTGATCCGGAATTCACCGACTTGTCTCTGGTCCTGGTTTGGGCAGTTGTTCCTCCTTCGATCTCTGTTGGCTGCTGCAACAGTGGTGGGTCTTCCTTATGTTCATACATCGGTGGGTGGCTCCTCTCCTAAACTGTAAAACGCTATTGTTTATCGTCGCCCTCCCATGTCTAGTCTGTTCAGCTAATTAGGCTACACACTTGCGTTGCAAAGGTCCAGGTTTTATCTTGTTAAGTTCGTCACTAGTTCGTCCATGTGTCAAGAAAGCTACTTGAAAAAATTAAAACGTCCTTGGCTTCAAAAAGGTTGCCCCTTGCTTTTTTTTTACTGATTTACTCTGAGGGTGTCTAACCTCTTTAGCAACTTAGCTAGCATTCCCATGTAGTTGCTGCTTCACACAAACATGACCTCATGAACCGGAAGTTAAAATCTCCTTTTGTGCCACCTCGAAGCAGCGGTGCAAAGCCGCAACAACGACGCCAGAGAAGAAATAGGCCCTCACTGACGGACAGCGATGGGTAAGAAAAGTCGCCTCAGCGGAGGAGCGGTTGGTCGGAGAACGATCCTACAGCTTTCACCACCTGGACTCCGTGGTTCTAATACCGGAGAGAGGGAAGAAGCGCCGTCGGGATCGGACGGTATTTTGTTAACATATAAATTATCGCTTGTTAGCCAAACACTAGCTAATAGCAAAATACTCAAGGCATGAAGAAGGGGCAAAGCTGATTAAGAATCGGCTCTCTTATTGAAATTAAGCCGCTGAATTAGATTAGCCACAACGGATACACGGTCATCAAGAAACAGTGCAAATAACATTAAGACCAGTTAGAAGAAACTGTTACCTTTAAAAACTCCTGGATCGACGAGAAGGTATCGGCTAGCTTAGCTAGCCGTTAGCATGCTAGTAGTTCTTGCGAGCCTATCAAAATAGGCTTATGGAAGATGAATTGAATTGTTGTTGAAACCCAACAAAATTAACCCCTCTAAACACAAATTTAGTTACATTGGACTTGTTTTTTAATAAGTCATAGGAGGTTTCCCTCATAGGAGGTTTCCCACATAGGATAATAGCGTTAGCCTCCAGTCTACGTGTGAATGCCTTGTGGCTAACACAAACGTTACAGCTAGTCTGCCGCAGCAACTTGTGAGGCTCAAGGTGTTTCTTGTGCGGATTCTTTTACAGACGAACAGGAGGGTGATGGTAACAGATTAATGAGGGAAACGCACACCAACATGAAGGCTCCCGCAGTAAAGGCCACAGGTAAAGTACATTTGTGTGTTTCTCAGGCATTTAAAAGAAGACACGATTGATAATTGACCTAACAAAGTTGTTTTATCTCTCATGTAGAGGGGTTGTCCTTGCTTGGAGCTTACGAGGATAGTGATGAAGAAGATGCTGGAGACTCTCAGCGTTCATCTGCAAAGTCTCAACACAACCAGTCAGCTGACATCGACAGCACCTTAGCCAATTTCATGGCTGTGAGTAAACTTTTTCTATATCTCTTAAACCTCTTTCTTGTCATTGGATTTTAAACCAGTAATGATTATGTTGAGCTTGTATTTTCTTGTAAGATAGAAATACACAATACTTTGTTAGTACTCGATACTTTCAGCAAACCTGTGCCTTTTAGTGGTACAGTTTAGGCAGTAGGCAATTGCACTAAGTGTAGGTCTATGTATGTATGGTTCACACCATAATGTATGGTTCAACACCATGTCAACACAGTTGTTTCACACGTTAACAAGGTGAGTAATGAAGCCAGCTACCTTTTATCATGCTTAGACCTGTACATTAATTCATATACCTTGTTTGGTTCTGTGTGACTGAAGTCAAATAGGCCA
Source organism: Acanthurus tractus (assembly GCA_029783725.1). Lineage (NCBI taxonomy): Eukaryota > Metazoa > Chordata > Actinopteri > Acanthuriformes > Acanthuridae > Acanthurus > Acanthurus tractus. The sequence continues at coordinate 7,656,269 of JAQNCA010000028.1, read as the reverse complement.
GTATATTGTGTACATATTGCAGCATATAAAACATAACAAATGAAATCGAGAGTAGCTAAGGATCTCTGTCATCATAATTTAATCAAGTGAGAGGTCACCAGGTTATTAAAATGAAAATTCTGCAAAGTTCCCTTTTAAAATAATATTACCCAGATTTCAGATGAGAATATGAACAGCATAGTATGTAGTCGTGAGCTGAAAGGAAAGCTTGTAATTAGATCTGTGGACCCAGTCTGTCATCTATAATTGTGAAAGGTACAAAGTAGACTACAAGTTTTAGTTTTTCTGATGAGGTCAATTTTTTGGTAAATTTTTTGATGCTGTCAATTATGGTTTTTAAGTTGTTCCTAGTTTTTTGATCAATAAATCTTTTTTTTTTCCCTGTAAATAATTACCGAGAACAGTGTGCTTTATTCTTGTGACTTAAATATTTTTTCAAAAATGTAAGTTGCAAGTAAACTTTCTTCCCCACTTACAGGAAATTGATGCAATCACCACTCAGCCAAGTTTAGATGATGGAGCATCTCATTCTTCAGTCCAAACTACTGAACCTCCCAGACCTGAGGTCAATACTCAGCAGTCAGCTGCCAGTGGACATCAGAATCAGCAAGGCACAGAGTTTGAGTACAACACTCAATACTCACTAGCTGGAGGTAACTGTCTGCTGTATTTGAGATCAAGTGTGTGTATGTATACTCCTAATTAACATGGTCTTTTTCTTTATTAAAGATGTTTTTTTCAAAGTCTCTGCTGATTTAAAAAGAAAACAGTTCACGTAAACAGTTAATATTTGGAATACAAATAAGCATTACAACCAGGTTACATGGTTAATATTTTGCTTTCACATCCCAAATTGCTACACATTGATATTGTTCAGAATGCAACCAAAAATATGAACATTTTATTTAATTTACATTTTACTAATTACATATATAATTACATTACAATACAATATATAATTTTATTTATTTTGTGAGAAGAGATAAATTGTAAAATATATACCACATAAATTATCTTT
>JAQNCA010000028.1:7632841-7648197 GCA_029783725.1 Acanthurus tractus | reverse complement strand
ATCGTCAGTCTCCTCGTTATGTATCGGCACGGTAAAGAATGATTGACAGGTTGCTTGTCTTCTCACCAAAATGGGTACTTTAACTTTTGTCAGCTTTGTAGGGACCCATATTTTTAAACACAGTCAATTGTTTTTCCATTCACAGTTTTCAACAAGAGTATGCATGTATATGTTCTGCTGGTCCGGCATTTCCATGGTAACTGACGTGTTGTTGAGAAAGTTGCCTGGCAACATCGTGTACTTCCTGAAAGACTTTTCAGATCGTCAGGTTCGAGTTTTCGCTCCGACACTTATATTTTGGTTATTTTTTTAAATGAAAATACAGACGATGTTAGTGGCCATGAGAAAGTAATAAATATTAGTTAAAATGTACTGAAGTTGAGAGCGGTGCGTAGCGATAGCGATATTATTTTGCAACGCTGAAATAAAGACCGCCATGATTCATGAGTGTGGTAGTGCTGACCGCCCACTAAGTGATAGACTACGGATTTAAACTGCTGATTTAATGCTGAAATAATGGGAAACCTGCGACCAGCCGAAGACGGACATTGTTCTTTAGTGTAAGATGTTGCGCACGGGTTAACTAACTAACGTTAGTTACACACGTTAATATAACAGAAGTCTCCTTTTAGACAGCCAAAGATGCCAGTGAAAAATTCATTTAGCCCCACTCACGTAAGTTTTTATGAATATTTAAAACTCTTTGTTTGGAATTTTATTTCAGACATTTTTTATAAACGGGGGATGAAATTATGTACTTATTGAACAATGAAGTGTTTGGGTTTTTCCAAAAATATCGGGGAAATATAGGATGACGAGCCTTTATCTGAACCCTTATAACAGTATTATGGTCGATCACGTATGATATGTTTTCATCTGCTTTACGAGCCTGGGTTGATAAAGGGGCTAAGCCAGTACATTTTTAACTCTCTTTGGTCATTGGGATACAAGACTGATGACTTTATTTTTTCCAATCAGGCTGACAAAACATCTGCCATAGATCTGTCTGCTATCAGGAATTGGTGGAATGCCTATCAGTTGGACAAATCAGACGCCACTGACTCCAACACAGAAGAAGACGAGGAGGAATTAGCAGAAAGGAGGCTGTGTGAGCTGCTCTTACATAGGTTTTAAATAAGATATGCATGTATACTGTATGTAGCCTCACTGTTGCTGAAATGTAAATTTTAAAAAGTCTAACTTTACTTTTGAACTTGATAAAGGTCTGAACTTGTTGATTTGTAGTGGAAATCCTACTATTGACTATCATGTGCACACTTGGGTACTCCTATTGAGAGAGTGATGTGATCAGCATGCTTGTGTATGGCATCTTCTCCCCAATGCTAGATCTTTATATATTAAAGAACAGTTCTTTGTGATTGAGATAATTGAAGCAATCAGGAGCAGCATTGACCCTTTTTAAATTGGACTTGTTTAGTCTAGGTAAGCTTACATGGCAGACCTGATTAAATGTGTATATCCTTCATTCACCACTGTAAGAACAGAAACATGAACAAATATTTATTGGAAGTGTGATTCATGTCCTCCATTCAGTATCTTCAAACCTGAATAAGACTCTAAGGACCAGGCAGCTGGTCATAGACTTTGACGCCAGACGACCTATTCTGAGTCTTAGGGCTCCACCAGATCTTGTTAACTTCTCATCCATCCCTCACCCCCGTTGGCCAATAGAGTGCGAGGTCATCAGTGACACAATCCATCACATAGGTAATTCAAAAACGTATTCAAATCACTGTGTTTTAAAAGTATGTTTCTGATATGCACAAAGGCTCGTCAATGGTATTAATTAGCCCAAGAGTAGGCAACGAGCGGAATTTGTGAGGGGCTGGCTCTAGCGAAACACATCCCATCTTCAGTAGACAAGAGAAGTTAAAAAAAAATTACACTGTTCAAAACTGTGTATTACCTTTTTCTGTTAACATCAAGAGAGCGTGTGTTGTAGAGTGGGATCCCCCAGATCCAGAACCTTTCTACCAGCCCACAGGGCATGAGAGGACACCCATGGCAGCTGGAGAGGAGAGGGGGAAACTGGTTTACTGCATTGACCATGGTAACTCTTGACACTAAAGGCATGTTTTGTTTTCGCTTCTCTTTTTGTTTTCTAACCTAACACCTCATCACACGGTATAAATGCACAGGACATTATGTCATCATGGTTGTATTGACAAAGTCTGCTGAACACAAGATAATGCAAGGAATTAAATACTAATGTTGTTTAAAGCCACAGCTTCCTCTCTGAGAGAAGATGATCCCTTTAGCATTATGGTAATTTTTCTGCATAATACATTGTATATCATTAGTGAGAAAAAAACCCAAACCACTTCTTAATTCTTCAAGGCACACTGTGTTTTACACAATACCATTAGTTCTGTACTAAATTATTGTTTTCTGCATATATAAAGTACCCTGCAAGTACTCTCTAAATAACAATGCAAGTACTTTTTTTTTCAAAGCTGTTTTTATAACAAACTTACATTTTGAGATACACTTTCTTAACTTCTTCTTACTCCTTTAAGCCAATAAACGTCCCTACTTCACCTGCTCTCGGGCTGGAGGCAGTATGGGGCCCACTAAGAGCGCTACTTGTGATGTCAATCAGACAGACTTCACCCTTGAGTTTGAGTCACGCTTTGAGAGCGGAAACCTTCAAAAAGCTGTTCAAGTGTGAGTCTTACATACTCATTATTTTCTTAAGCTTTATAACCAGTATGTTTTCATCCTCCTTAGTTTATCTTGTCACTCTAGGATAAATTGCTCTCTGTGTCCCCATCTGTTTATATTTCTGTTTGTTTAGAGGTGTGTATGACTACGAGCTGACCCTACGCACAGACGTGTACACCAAAAAGCATACGCAGTGGTTTTACTTCAGAGTAAGGAACATGAAGGCAGGGGTTACTTATCGCTTCACTATCATCAACCTGATGAAGAGCAGCAGTCTGTATTCTCAGGGTATGAGACCACTCCTCTACTCTGAGAAGGCTGCCAAACAGAAGGGTGTTGGATGGCAACGCACCAGCTCCAATATTAAATACTACCGCAACTGCAATCAGGTATGTGAACCCTCTAGTTGAAAATTATGTCTCCACATGGGAAGTGAATCCTTCAGGCTGTAATGAAGGGAGCAAAGGGAAATAAGTTACTGAACTTAATATCAAATGACCCTTACTAGAAATAAAATTGAACTTTCCAATATTCCCTTAATTAAAATAGTAAAAAATCAATATGCCTCTCTTGTATACCTGTCCACTGTGCCATGTTGTAAAGTAACAGACCACTCTCTTAAAAACCACTATGTCTCTGTGTAGAACACAAAGGACAACAACAGCGATGGGATCACCCTGTACTCTCTCACCTGGACTATCCAGTTCCCCCATGATTCAGACACTTGCTACCTGGCCCACTGCTATCCCTACACCTATTCTCACCTACAGCGCTACCTCAGGCGTATTTCTTCCAACCCAGTGGTTTCATCTTACTGTAAACTGCGGGTGCTGTGCCATAGCCTGGCTGGGAATGCTGTGTATGTGATGACAATAACATCCAGGGAGTCTGACATGCTGGACGGTAAGACCAAGAAAGCTGTGGTGGTGACAGCTCGAGTGCATCCCGGAGAGACCAATGGGTCCTGGATGATGGAGGGTTTCCTGGACTTCCTGCTGGGGGACTCAGAAGATGCTAAGCTACTCAGGGACACTTTTGTTTTTAAGGTGAGAGACCTTAAACTCTTAGTTTCCCTATTGTAGGATTGTCATGATCCTTTATTCTATACATTTCCATTTGGTACATGTGTGAATGGTAATTTAAAAAGTAGATCATAAAAAAACTTAACGATTAGGTTGTGTTGTGATTTCTGCTGTAATGCAGTGTACTGTCATAAAGCACAGGTTTTCATCTCATTTGGATTTGTGATGCTGCAGGTGGTGCCAATGTTAAATCCAGATGGTGTGATTGTGGGCAACTACCGCTGCTCACTGACAGGAAGAGACCTTAACAGAAATTACAAGACATTGCTCAGGGATTCCTTTCCCTGTGTGTGGCACACTCGAAACATGGTGGAGAGGTAAAACAGGACACATATGGTAACAAACATAAACACACTTAAGCACAAAGCACATTGTATAGCCATTCATTCTTTAGCCATTCAATCATAGTAAACACGGTATTGGCATGTTTTTGTCATGTCAACGAAATTATGTTAATTATGTTAAGTTATATTTAGTGTTGTCTCATGTCTATGTTGTCTCGTGGCTTCCTGTTTTTATTTTGTTGTCTCCATGTATACTTCCTCCCTTTTTTCCTTTCCCGTCTTTTGTGTTTTCCCTAATGTGTTTCACCTGTGTTTTGTTGTCTCCCCACCCTCATGTATATATATATATATAGTTGGTGTTTCCCTTGTCTTGCGCTCATTCGTCTTGTTTGTGAAACCAGAGAGAACCTATGCCAATCCATGCTGCTTTGTCTTGTTGAGTCAGGTTTTGATTTCTTTGTTACTTTGCCTAGTCTTGTCTCAAGTTATTTTGACATCTTGTCACGTAGTAGTTTTCCTCTTTATGAGTGATTTTCATTTGATACCTTTGTCATATTATAGTTTTCCTCTATAAGAGTGATTTTCATTTGATACTTTGTCATTAAAAATTGTTTATTTGGAACTTTGAACAGTCTCGAGTTGTGTATTTGGGTTCACGACCTAGTTCAGTTGTGATAGTTTTTCTTTTTGGAGTGATGACTAACTGCTGAACCAAATCTCTCTCTCATGCTATGTTCTCCCCAGGCTGGTGGCTCAGACAGATGTTCTTCTTTACTGTGACTTTCATGGCCACAGCCGTAAAAACAATGTCTTCATGTATGGTTGTAACAACAAAAGTGATGCTTCACTGAAACTTCACGAGAGAGTCTTTCCACTAATGATGAGCAAGAATGCCAGTAATAAGGTAAAGAGAAATACAAGACTCTGAACACTTTTGTCAACTTGTACAATTACAGTTAGAAGCCCCACATTTATTAAATTTTATTACCATTCATGTACCTGTTTTGATTAGTTTACAAACCCCCAGCATTTTGGATACCATACTAATTCATACACCACCACTCTTTAGAAAATGTAGAACACTTCATATTCAGTGGCAGTGTCTGTTCCTAGGTATTCTTTTGTGAATTTTCAACATTTTAACTATAACGTCTTAATCACTCTTTTCTTTAGTTCTCCTTTAAAAGTTGTAAGTTTCGGGTGCAGAAGAACAAAGAGGGGACTGGACGAATTGCCATGTGGAGACTTGGAATCAAAAACAGCTATACCATGGAGGCCACCTTTGGAGGCTCCACTCTGGGTGAGTTGGGACTTTCCTCATGTTTTGTGTGATACTTGCATGTTTCTAATTTGAGCATCTATCATTTGTCTGAGTGTTAGGGGACAGGAGTGGAACACACTTCACAACTCGAGACCTAAAATCCATTGGGTTTTACTTTTGCGACACCTTGTTGGACTACTGTGACCCCGACCCAACCAAGGTGAGATGGTGAGCAGCATGTCTGACTACAGTTTATAGAGAAATGTGGATTCTTTTCATTGCTCTCATCTCAAGAATTGTGAGTAATGTTCCCGTGTGTTTGTGTGAGTTAGTGTTTTTAGCCCTTTTGTATTTCCTTTTTGTTTATTTCAGACCACTTACTGTCTGACAGAACTTGCAGCGATTTTGAGAAAGGAGATTGGACAGAGGCTCGACAAAGATTTAGGCACTGACTGTGACATCTCTGTGTCTGACCTTGAAACCAGGTGCTATAGTTATTTATTAATGATTTTAGATACACATGAAAACCACATTTGAGCAATATGGAAAGGCATAAAACCATTCAGCTTGAATATGAATATATCTGTTCCCCTCACAGCACCAGTGGTTCAAATAGTTCGGACTCTGACGGACTCCCAGTTCATTTACTGAACCAGCCACAAACCGCCAATGCAAAGGTAAACTGACATAAATCTACTCTTCCAAACACATGCATGCTTTATTTTCTATGTCAAGTGTATCAAATAATAAATGAAATGAAAATCAAAATATTATATCATGGTCCTGCTCTACTACAGCAAACTCCTGTGAAAAAGAAGCGCCTGAGGAGTCATAAAGAGAGGAACAGGCTGCTACCAGAGAGACTGAAGAGTGACACACATCAAAAAGTCCAACAAAGCAAAATGAAAAATATTGTAAGTCTGAAACAGTAATTGTTGCACACCTTCATCTGATTCATGAATTACTGACATTAAACTAGAACTGTCAATTAACAGTCTTTGCAGGAGTCCAACCTGTCCAATGAGAACACAATTAAAGAGAGCATCCAAGAACGACCCATTGGAAGACATAGGAAAAAATGGCAGGTATGAAGTAGTAAGAGTGTGAAATGTTTTGCGAGATCTCCTCCTGAGCTGTTTTTTTTTTCTCTCTCTCTCTCTTTCATGAAGGTAAATGGCCTCATAAGAAAAGCTGGGATCCCTCCTCCCTCTCACACTGGGGAGGTCAGTCAGGTGACTCTGTGGCAGGGCTGCGAGCCTGTCAAGGTAAGGACCCACATAATCCAGACAGTCACTCACATACACACTTCAAGTTTTATTGGTTAAATGAGAATCTGTAAATTGCTGATTACCTCTTGTGATATTACAATCTGGAAAACTTTGAGTTTAGGGTGTTTTCTGTTTTAGGACAACTCTCTAGAAAACATGCGAGCTGCATACTGGCACTGCAGGGCAAAAGCATGTCCACATCTCAGCACGTGCACAGTTGTGACAACTCACTCAGGTAACATTGGAGGCTTGTTGTTTAAGACTGTCCTAACACCCTCAGTTTCTAATTCACCACTACCATCAGTTTAGTGATGTGCTCTCTAACTCATAGTTAATCAAGTTGCCTTTTCACTCACAAACATGACAATGGTTCGGTAGAGGAAGAATATCAATTTCCATTACATAGAACTCCTGCACTGGAAAAGGTCTTGTGTGGCAGAGAACAAACTGCTTTACTGTATTCACAGGTTACCTGAAAATGGATGCAGGACAGTGGAGATGCTCCCCTCCACTGCTGCACCTGAGTGCTCTCTTTCCATCTTCAACAAATTTAATTCATTTCAATCAGCAACTGCATCCCCGCCCACAGTACTTAGTCTACAGAGGTTTGTGGTTCATGTAACTGAAGTCTGTTTTAAAAGTTTGAAGCTCCATCATCTCTCTGTCCATTCAAATCCTTCTCGTCTCCCTCCTTCAGGGCTGCAACCCTGCCTTAGAGGGTCTCACAGGTAAACCTCACAGAAACTGTATCCTCATCAACAGGCATTAGTAACTACATGTTAAGGTACATTCAATGTTGCTCTTTCTCTCACAGGTCTTCCTCATCAATGTACGTCAAGGTGGTTCCAGACATGGTGCCAAGTTTTGCCACTGACAAGTTCACGAACCACCTGCGTATTTTTAGAGACAGAGAGGTCTCAGAACCTTTTGTCCCTAAGTATTCATCCACCTCACATGCAGACACAACTAAGACCAAGCAGCAGGATACAGAACAGGGGGGGGGATACGCAGGTGTTTTATACCCTGTGTCAAAGCCTTTAGGTCTTATTGAGACGAAACTTGTACATCCACAGAGTGACATCCACACCAGGGTTCAGGCAAATGACACCAGGCACTATGACTCCAGGAGAGAAAGCTACATAAGTACAGCTCCAGCAGAGGCAGTGGTCACAAGATCATCAGTCTGCTCCCCTGTAAGGCACAATATTTCTAAACTAGAGGAAAAAAAATGATTTTGTTTTCTCTATTATTCGGCCAGTGATGTAAGCCTATCCTAGAACAAGGGTATGATTTTGTAAGAACTTAAAGACGTGTGTAAAATAAGATACAATAGAATAAAATGTTATGCCTCATTCACATATCTTGAATTGTTTATAGCTTATGTCCTATGAAGAGAATATAAACTCTGATAATAAATAGTAAAAACGATCATTCTTGTTTGATGTTCAATTATGTCTGCCCCGTGTAATTCTCGACTAAATTCCTGAGAATAATAATAACAAATTTTTGCATAACCCTTTTTTCTGTGGTGTTGACATCTATAAGGAGAAGACTGCTGACTACTCACACTTATGCTTGGATACAACACAAAGTCTATGAAGTGTTACATTAGTTGTTCAATAAATGATACATAGGTTGCTTGTTGTTGAGATTCAATTTAATAACAATGACATAAAATGTTAATGAAATACAAAAATAAATATGCTCAGAAGTATTTTTCAATAATTAGCTGAAGGGAGGAACTATCCCTAGTACTCACGTAATATAAAAAATTGACACATAATTTTTTTGTTGTCAGTCTGTGAGACATTAAGTAAGGGTGTGTCCAGATGTAGCAGGGAAGTAAGAGCTTCAGAATTCAGTCATATGTCGGACAAGAAATTGACTTTCACCGTATCTGACGATGTCCCGAAGTGCAACAAAACCAGAGAGAGCCTGGATCGTTCAGGAAAGAAAATATAGATTGATCAACATTTTAATTAAATAAGTAGCGATCACTATAAGATAAATTGTAAAAAAAAACAAAAAACAAAAACATGCACAAGGTATTATATTAATGGTTATGAACTGAAGATTAAATAGGCAGAAATATAACAGTTTTTAAAAGGAATATTGTACCTGTATGAGTATGAATATACCTAGAACTATGTGAACGCCCCGCTCGAGTGGCTGTACGAGAATGGATTCATTGAACAGCTGAAACAAGATGAGCGGGAACTGCAGCAGGATGGTAAGCAGCCAAAATCCAGCCAACTCTGGGACCTTCAACAAACACAGACATTACAGGAATTTAAATCTCAGCTTAGCACCTTTCAGTACCTCCTGTGTTAACCCATTTTTCATCAACAACTTTAAAGCTTTATGTTTGAGTGAGTGATGCACCACCTTTTCTTGAAGGTTCCCAGCATAACCAAGAAAGAGTCTGATGGCCTCTATCAGAGTCATCAGGATGAGAACAGCAATAAGGATGAACTTGTAGTATTCTGGCAATGCAGGATACTGGTAGAAATGACAAAACAATAAATTCTATTTGATTAATGTGGTCAATTAAAATGGGCCTGAATATTCTCACTTGTTTTTAGATCTAACCATATCAATCTAATTTAGACCAATCTGACCTATAATTACGAACCCTGATATTCTCAGTTATACATTTTGCGAAGATTTGTGGTGAGAATTTACCATTTCAAATATTTAACATAAGCGAATATACCTTCTATTTCACTTTCTATTTTTACCTACCTTTAGGTGCAACATTACAGTTTCACTGATCCACCACAAGGGGAAGAACCACATGTTAAAGTACAACGACATCTGGAGGTAGAGACTAGACTGGACCTGCTTGTCTATAAATCAACAACAAAAACGATATCAGGACAAAGAAGGATTTGATAAACATTTAGCAAAAGCCACTAACACCCCACCTTAGGTCAACATAGCTCAACTCCAACATTCCTATCGCTGGTTAGCTAAGTTAACATCAATGCTAACTCGCCATAGTGTTAGTTGCGTTTTTAAGTTTACCTTGTGGCAAAAACGTGTCATTCTCTTTAGTAGCAGGTTGTGTCCGACTCTGGTCAAATAGAACATTACGGGAGAAGTCGTCTAAGCGTTTTCGGATGGTCTCCGGCAGGTCCATCGTGTGAAATGCTCTTTGTGACCAGACCCAAGACACACTGCCCTCTTTTCCCTGCACTGTTACGCTGTCGTCGTCTCCTTGGATACCAAAGGAATCTCGCGTTCCGCTGAAATCTCGCAGGAAAAATGTTTTCTGTTACGTTGAAAGCTTTTGGGTTATTACAAGTTTCCTCCTCCTTTAGTCCCTTAAAATTATGTGACGCAACGTATCACAGACTGTTTTCTTTTTTCTTACGCCACATTACATGATTAACTTCAGAGGGGCGACTCGCCCCCTTTTAAGCCAGAATGTAGCCTAAATTAAACATTTATGTTCCATTATCATGCAGCACTTCTTTTAAGTTTATTTGTGAAACAGTGTTTGCTGTGGATTTAGTACGTTTTATAATTTTATTCTATTCTATTTTAATATTAGAAAAAAACACTACAGGAGCTGAGGTCACTGCCATTTAACCGTTTGGTTTCAGAGAAAATGAAAGTTAGGAAGTGCTGAAATAAAGATGGCGAAGAGCGACAACCTGCCGCTTTCTTTTACGTGCTTGATTTGCTTGGATACTTTGAAGAGCCTGTTATTCTTCATCGTGAATACAGTTTCTGAATTACTTGTGTAAATAGCTACTGGGACCAGGAGGCGGACAGCGGTGTTTACAGCTGTCCCCACTGCAGACACGCTTTTCACAACCAGACCTGAACAAGAACACAATCCTGGCTGATTTGGTCGAAAAGATTTGTTGCAAGCTGCCCAAGGAGGATGAAGTGAGACTAGGGAGTGTGGAATGTGCACTGTGAAGAAGCCGAAAGCTGTCAAGTCTTGCCTGGTGTGTCTGGCTTCATACTGTGCTACTCACCTGCAGCCTCACTATGAGTGTGCTGCTTTCAAAAGGCACAAGCTGGTGGAAGTCTCTGCCTCCATACAAGATAGGATCTGTTTTAAACATGACAAGTTGCTTGATGTCTATTGTCGCAGTGATGACCAATTCATCTGCCTACTTTGTGTGATGGATGAGCACAAAAGTCATGACACTGTCTAAGCTGCAGCAGAGAGGAAATAAAAGCAAGTAAGAATATGATTTTAGTCATATTACTGCAGAAATCTATGATGATTTCTATAAATTAGATAGAAATTTTAAGATTTTGTCTGTCTGTGCATAAACATGTCTGCCAAGTGTAACACTTATTCCCCACTATTTAACAGCAAACAAATGGTTGAACAACATGATTTCATTTTTAGAAACAATTTGGAAAGAAGAAACTAAGATACCAGCAGAGAGTACAGGATGCGGCAGTTGAGACAAAAAAGTGAAAGGATGCAGGCGAGTTACCTTCTACTTTTGTTCAAAAACCTTTAAAGCTGACCTGAATCACCTTCCTGTTCAGTGCTTGACATTAGCATGTTTTTCTCTATCATTAGTGTCATGGAGATGCAGCAGTTGATCAGAATGAGAAAGCCTTGGCTGAGATTGTCATGGTAGCAGAAAAAAGGCATGATGCTGTGAATGATCTGATTAAAAATCAGGAGAAGGCTGCAGTGAGCCAAGCTGAGACACTCATGGATCAGCTGGAGAAGGAGATCTCTGACCTGAGAAAATGAGAGGATGAGCTGAAGCAACTGCCACTCACTCAGGATCATGTTCATTTCCTGCAGGTACACACACAATAAAAATAAAAGTTATCAAATGAGTAGGCTCTGGTCAATGTATCGCTTTTTCTTTTATGTTTCCAGAGCTACCATTCCATTTTTGACCAACCAGACTCTGACGTCTCCTTTGAGCTCATCATCTCTCTACACACATGTTTTGACTTTGTGACAACAGCTATTTCTGATTTAAGGGACAAAACGGAAGACATGGCCAAATCTATGGCAGACTTATATGAAGACACACTGAATAATATTAACTTCTTTGTTTCAGATTCCTGCCACCTGAGTTTGGATCCCAGCATGGCATTTGTAAACCTCTTGCTCTCTGAGGGAAACAGCAAAGTAACCCTTGGTAAAAAGAGCCCAGACTTACCCATACTGCTGTGAGCGATTTACCAATTATGAACAAGTGCTGTGTGCTGAAGGTTTATCTGGAGTGTGTTACTGGGAGGTGATGTGGCAGGGGCCCCGAGTTGAGGTTGCTATGTGCTACAAAGGGGCAGAGCTGGATGAAAATGGCTTTGGATTCACAGATCAGTCCTGGTGCATTTCCCTTTCAAATTCTGGATGTGCTTTTTGGCACAGTGCAGTAAAAACCAAAATATCCACCCTTTGCTCCTCTACTGTTGGAGTGTATCTGAATCATAAGGCAGGGAGCCTGTCCTTCTACAGTGTCTCTGGTTTTGGTGAAATGACACTCCTTAACAGTGTTCAGGCCACATTCACCCAGCCTCTGTACCCTGGGTTTATGGTCTCTAGAGGGTCCTCAATCAAAATTATGTCACTGAAGAAAAGGACATTCGCTGTCCAGGTGCTTGAGTCAAACATAAGTTGGACAGTATGTTTATTTTCTGTCCACACAAGACAGTGTGCACAATGTCACAAAAATGTTTTACAACAAAAGGATTCTCTGCCTGATTAAATTCTTTGAAAAATTATTGTTGACATGAAAAGATTGAAGTTATAAATAGCATGTGAGCTGTTTTTTTTTTCAAATGCTTTTGTTTGCATATTATAAATGTCTTGTGCTGTAATGAATCCATTTTATCTGTTAAGTTGCTGTGTCATTGACTGGGAGGGATAAACAGTTGATAACTAATAGAGGTTAGATTCAAACAGCTTTACTTTGTGTTTATAACTGTTTGTGAAAACAATCAAGGTTAGTTAAATGTTTTATGTTATTCATATGTATGATAGAACAAACATTACATATGTATCTTATATTTACATACCACTATTTAGCTTATATTTGGATTAGCCATGATGATTAGTTAGCTCACCTTGACTTGGTCACCAAGAAGCTCTGTAATTGCATTCTTTTGTCTAAATAAATGTGCTCAGAAGAAAGAAATGTTGTCTTATGGTGAAAAATTCTAATATAGATATTTTTCCAGGCAATTATAAGGGAGCCTGTCAAGTTGTCAGCAAAACATCCAGGAGATAAGGAGCAACATTAGCACCATTGAGAGACATGGTTCAAATCCAGTATATTTGCTGTCTCCTTAGCACTACTTGTTTCTCTTCCAACTTCGGAGGGGGAATGATTAAATGTGGGGTCTTGCCTCTGGTTGAGCTGCTAAATGCTTCACTGTACTCAGCAGTTAACTGCGGTAAACAACATTGTGCGACCACTTTTGAGTTCAGTTATTGTTCTTCGCCTACAAGTGAATTTCTTTTAATTGCAGTGTTTAATCTTATCCCAAGTTAATGTACGTAACAGTCTCATTGTTTAATTTTTCATATGCATAATGAAAAAAAAAGATAAATGTAAGCTCAGTACTCAAGTGGAACTTTTGTCATGGGAGCAGTTGCACCTTCCCAGCTTGTCTCAGCTGGGATGTCCCGCCCACAACGCAGATGCAATTGACTATTGAAAGGAGTTAATCATGGCTGCATTGCGGATGCACTTTATCTGAATTCTGTTGGTCAGTCATTGGAGAAAGTTACCTGTATAAACCCCTTAATGTCTAATGTAATATGAAAAGCAGGCAGGTCACTGATCTTTATTTTTCTCTGCACAGAGTGTTATTTGGGTTCCCTTACATTGTTATACCCATGTATTAGATGACAGAATATGGGGTGATGCTAAGTGCTTTTTATAAAAGTAAGTTAAAAGTTACATAGCTGCATGTGCTTATGGAAGATTTTCACATTATTATATATGTAGTTTAAAGTAAGGTGTTATTGTGATCATTGTTTATAGCCTAATGATTTAACATTAAAATCTTTAAATTTTTTTTGAGTGCTTGCAAAGTTTTTATTAGGAGTGTATGTCTGGGAACATAGCAGATGAGATGTTGCATGTTTAAGTTAAAGATGAACATGACTGTAATTTACACAATGTCATTATATTTGCCATAATGTGGTTATAGAAAAGTGATATGGAGTGTAATTGAATTTTGCTGTAAGTATGAAACTGTAAACAGTACAACAGATTTTTGAGCTACACAGCTGGAAATATATCATGTGAGATGACATGGGCTAATTGGAAGCATTGATATTTATTGTGCTGACCTTAAACCACATTTATTATGCACAGAAACTGAGAATGACTCTCAGAAATCTGATGTTTGGAATAAATTATTATGAATTTAGATATAAAGATGACTATAGATTCATTTTGGATGATAAACTGAGTGATGAATTCCATGTTTTCACACATACCCATAACATAACAGGGATCCGGTGACCACCACCTGTGGACACAGTTATTGCATGGACTGCCTCAATACCTTCTGGGATAGGAATAAAAAGAGAGGAAAGTACAACTGCCCTCAGTGCAGGCAAACTTTCAACCAGAGGCCTGTTCTGCAGAAGAACACACTTCTAGCTGCCCTGCTAGAGGAACACAGAAGGACAACCAGTCAAAGTGCTACAGATGACACCTTTGCTGCACATGGAGATGTGCAGTGTGACATTTGATTACAGTTGATCTGCATCATCTAGACACCACTTAAGATTGCTATGGAACCAGTGGAGACACAAGAGCGGTATCAATCATCTCATCCAACTTCTGGTAAACTAAACAAATTGCATCCTAAATGACTGAACTATTCTTGTTTTCTTCAGCTGCAAGTATCTACATGTTGCTTTAACCCTAACCCCCGAAAAATTCTTCATCAGATTCAACAGATTGTTTTACTTGAGTATTTGCATTTTTCCTGCAAGGATGCTGCATGGGAGGTGTGTGATGACTTTGAGCGGCTGTGTGTGGCACACATCCACTTCATACAGAGGAAGTGGACAGGACCAACAGTCGTCTCAGGCAACTCAAGCATGACATGCTTGAACTGAGGAGGAGAGAGGATAAACTCGACCAGCTCTCACAAACAGCAGACCCCATTCAGTTTTTTCAGGTGATGACATGTCTCAGTCTTGACGCAGCAGACAGGTACAGACAAGCAAAGTGGAATGCGGCTTCGGCGGTCGCCACGGCAAAAACCCGGACATGGGAGGAGTTCGGTGAGGCCATGGAGAATGACTTCCAGACAGCTTCGAAGAGGTTCTGGACCACCATCCAATGTCTCAGGAGGGGGAAGCAGTGCACTGTAAACACTGTGACACACTCGACTCGGGACGTTGTGGATCAGTGGAAGGAAAACTTCGAAGACCTCCTCAATCCCCCCGATATGCCTTCCTTTGAGGAAGCAGGGCCTGGGAACATGGGAGTGGACTCTCCCATCTCTTGGGCGGAGGTTGCCGAGGTGGTTAAAAAGCTCCTCGGTGGCAGGGCCCCGGGTGTGGATGAGATCCGCCCGGAGTTCCTTAAGGCCCTGGATGTTGTGGGGCTGTCATGGTTGACACGCCTGTGCAACATTGCGTGGACATTGGGGGCAGTGCCTCTGGATTGGCAGACCGGGGTGTTGGTCCCTCTTTTTATGTCCCACTGCCTAGACGGGCTGGACCTGCACCTGCTCGGCCTCTCAACCACACATCACATTGTATATAGTTAAACTCAAGCACATTGGGGTGTTATACAATCAGGGCTCTGGGTGCCAGGTT
>JAQNCA010000028.1:7611233-7624614 GCA_029783725.1 Acanthurus tractus | reverse complement strand
CTCTACATGTAAAGTGTCTTGAGACAACCTTGTTGTGAATTGACGCTATATAAATAAAATTGAATTGAATTGAAAATTAATGACCCACAATTCGCACTTTGACCCTTTGTGGTGGCAATTTTACATTGCTTAATATCTTCTGTCTTTGACACAAATTACTAGTGTGATTTTCTGACATTCCAAACTGCTTTGGATGTATAAATAAAATATCAATGGCACAGACAAGACAAGTTATTTGATATAGAGGACCTTCAAACACAATAAAACTCATTTGTGGTAAACTGCAAAAGAAAACAGTTAGAGCGTCAAGCATCACCATGGTTACAGGCACTGCGTCCAGCGTGGGGCGTGGTGTATCATGGGAACAATTTATTGAGCTGTGTTTGAGCAGTTACGGCGTTGGAGAGAGGCAAAGAGACAAGAAAGTTAAACGAGACTTTTATCCAAAGAAACGCAAAAAGGTAGTTTTCTAAATATTCACAGTCGTATCAGTTAGCCAGAGACACTGCACACATACAGCGTATATAAACCTGTACTAGCAGCAGCATTAAATGCTCGTAACACGTTAGCTAGATCACTGAAGTTAGCTAATCAACGCTAGCCGTTAACGCTACTTTTAGCATTAGCCCACCCAAAACAAGCTTTTAACATGAGCATTAAACATCAGCGATTTTATAGTATTTGCAAATATCGTGTAGTAGAAAATTTGCTTAGTTTTAAACTTGTTTAGAGGCATCACTCACACTAAACTCTACGAAAACATCATGTATCGACGTTTTGTTTTTCAAATCAGACATCGGCTGGTAATGTCTACGGGAAGAATGCCGGACTGTCTAGCCTCTGCATCCAAGGTTTTCAGCTCGACCCCTGTCAAAACTAGCCAGGCGCAAGACTTCCACACGTCCAAGGGCTTGGACGACGGCGTCCTATCTGACGACGAAGACACATTTTCTCTGCTTTCTCCCATCTATCATGACAGTTTTGACAGCGATGAAGAGAAGGAGCCCCATTCAGTTCAGCATACTTCATCCAGGAAGAGCGACGACTCAAGACTCAATAGTTCACCGGTTAGGTACTGTTGAATTTTAAAGCTGAAGATACTTTTTGACCTGAGTCAAAGACCTAAGGTTTAGTCAAACAAAAAATAAGTGTTGTGTAGAACACATATAAATGTTTCTCATGTTTTTGTCGCAGATGTGAGCTGCCAAGAACGCCTTCAGAGCAGATGCCGAATGCAGCTGTGAAGCCTGCAGTCTCACCTACTCTCAGTGCGTGGGAAATGTGGCTGGTAAACAAAGCCAAAGAGGAACGTCTCAAATTGGAAAAGAAAGCAGAGGAGGTAAGCCATAGTTTATTATGATCTACTTCATTGTATGACTGCAATGGTGCTTACTTTCCTTTTCATGTTTCATAATGCTAGTAATGCTTTTTCCTCTCATTTTCCATTTATTTTTACTTCCAAATATACTTATTAATTTCTGTTTGAATCTCCGAATGGAACACTGCACATCCTTTAAATCAGGAGCAGTTATTGAAGGAAATGAAAAAATGTCAAGAAAGGCAGCAGGAACAGAAAAGGATTATCATGGAGGGGAAGATCCAAGAATGGCTGAAGATGAAAAGAGAACAGGTAGTTAACTGCTGTTTTAAATGCAGTAAAAGAAATCAAAATAATAATTAGTCATAATAATAAGTCACACTATCCAACCCTGATATGTCTCCTTTTTTTCTTCTTGGAATCCCAGGAGAGGCACAGACAAGTTGAAAAGCAGAGTCAAGAGGAGGTGGAGAAACTAAGGCAGCAGGAAAAACAGAGGGCGATAACACAGAGCGCTCAGCAAAAATACAAAAACTGGCTACAGAAAAAGAACCATGAAAAAACTGAAACAGAAAAGAGGGAGAAAGTAATTTTAGTCTCTTAATGTTGTTCTGCTTTAAATGGAAAGTTTTTTAAGTTGCATTTTAACACTGGAAAGTGTTTTTTGATGGATCACTTTTTGACAGGAGGAAGCTGCCCTGAAAAAGGAGCAGGAGGAAGAGCGTTGCAAGAGGGCAGAGGAGAAGTTTAAAGAATGGCTGGCAAAAGCAAATGAAAAAAGCAGGGCCAGTCCAAAATCATCTTGCTACCCAACAAGTGAGATCACTTCAGTCATCTTGGAATTAAAATGTTGTATTGTTATTTTTGTTTTTGGGGTAAAGATTCTATTCATACTATTGTAGCACACAGTGCAGAGGTCAAATTAATATATAGAACAGAATATACAGGGTTGATTTCATGTTTGAACCATGCTATGGCAGTACAAGAGTGTATGGCAGCATCATTAATGTTGAAACTCTTTCCAAAGTGGGAGCTCTACTTGGCCCAGCCCGGTTTTTGTTCCTCTGGGCGCTTATGTCGTGATGCAACCCAGGGTGGGGGAGCGAAGCGCACCCGCGCAGTGGTAATTTCGTCCAGCGCAGCGCACCGCCGCGTGCAGCCAATTTTGCAATTTGGTAGACCGGGCTTCGCTGAGATGGGTGTGGCGGCACTTCAGAGGGAAGTGTCAGAGTTAGCTTGGCGCAGTGACAATTTCATGCCAAAACACTGCGCTGAAGGTGCGCTGAGAGCTCGCCAGCTACAACCTCGTCTAAGCAAAGCGCGCCCGGCGTTGTGGTAATTTGGTTGACAGCCGCGCAGTGGGCACACATCACCAAAACCAGGCAATCAGGCAGGTTTCCAGAGTGTCAGGCACATTTCAATGCAATAAAAAATCACAGCAACCAGTTTTTAATGTAATCGTCTGATCCAGCATATACATTTGTATCTATATTAATTGTCCCGTCACATGTGATGTCAGATCAAAGACGTTTGTCATGCGTAATGGAAACTCAACCTGACAGCAGCTGGAAATGTGATCAAACTAACTAGTTAACATCTCTCAACCAACCACAAACAGCCACGGCATCCGATATGGGGTATATATTCGGCTTCTTTCATCTCATGAAATTCAAAAGAAAAAAGAGAGAGACGCTTGCTGAATAAATGTGAGTACATTATTGCAAGGACGATGAGGGGGAGATACCGGGAAATAATATATCACCAAAGGTTCCCCTATTTAGCGATGACAGAGCAGGAATGCAGGTGGATCACAAGCATGATGCCTGGATTAGCCTGCTGCTGTGTTTAATGTAATTGTCACTTAATTTTGTTCTCCTATTCATGACACAGGAACAGATTACATCTGTCCTGCTAGGTGGTCCACCCGATGATGCGCATTGTGGCCTCTGATGCGCAGCCCCATGGCCATCGTGTGCCTTCTTTGCTCTGACAAATTTTTTTTTTGGCCCTTCTCCTTACATCATTGAACCGTTTTTTACATTTGGCAGTGGTTCTCAGAATATCTGGGCAAACTTGATGTACAGTATTAGTAACTTCCTCCCAGGCTGTTTTTGTATCATCAGCCCATGGAGGTCTGTTCGCATTACCATGTATTCCTCCCGTACCAGCACATCAGTTTCCTCCTGGGAGAAGTTTGGCCACCTGGAGCTGCTGCTGTCTTCGTCCATGATGGTGGCGAGGTGAAATTGGCACTATGCCTCGCCTGCATTTAAAGGCAAGGAGAGGAATTCATTGGATTGGTGAAGATTACACTTGGCTGTGTTAAACCCACTCATGCCTTCTCTCCTCCCTCTTTGCCACTTGCGCCGGGGGGATGGATGGGGACGTGGGTACGTCTCGCTGCGCCGGCCATCTTGCTGCGCCGGCCTGCACCGTGCACCAAAATTGCAAAATGCGCTGGCCACACCCCGTTTTGCGCAGGCGAGGTGCAGGGCGGATGCGCCGCGCTTACGCCCGGTCTAAGAAAATAGAGCCCTCTGAGTTTTAACATTGTTGGAAACTTTTAGGTTCATGTAGGTGCACAACTTAACTGAATATATATATATATTTTTTGGACATTTTGATGTACAAATGCTGCTTTTAACAGAATACATATAATTAATGTTATTTATGTTTTTCATTAGATATAGGCTTATTTAGGAATTTAGAAACAGCAATTATAACATTTTTTGTTTTCGTTTTGTCGTTCGTTGTATCAAATGCAATTTTAGATTTTTGTTTTCATGTGCCTTGTTGGTATTTATTTGTATCAGTATTGTCTTGGTTTGGTTTCTGCCAGGTCCCTACGACAAATCCTACCCAGCACCAAACTTCTACAATCCCATTCCCTGGAAGCCAATTCACATCCCTGGTCCAGAAACACCACCGAATAAGACGTCCAACAAGAAACCTCCGAGACAACAAAAATGCCAGCAAAGCGCCAGCACTGCTTCCAGATTGAGAAACTCTACAAGTGCAGGACAGTTTCTGCAGAGGAGATGACACAGTAAACTGATGTCTATAACTGTGATACAGTTGCTTAGCTACAGCTCAAATATGAATTCACCACGACTCATCCACACCACCACCAGAGCTCCTAAAATAAGTCTCTACTGAATCACAGAATTATTTCTGGTCTGGCTGTGGTGCTTGATAAGAAATGCTAAAATGTCTAAATTTTGGTCTTTTTATTTTCTTACACCAGTGATTTTGTAATGATGCGCAAGGATCGATGAGTACTTGAGAATGTATGGGATTTGGGATTTGTATTTAATTTTTTTCTTACACTTAAGTCTTCCTTCTACACGTATTTTACACAAATGTTAGCTAGACAATTAAAGGTTTAGAGACTATTTTGTACGTTTTTTCTGTAAATTTAAACTGCAAATTTGCTATTTGGAAAAAAAATTATAAATTCTTTTTTCGTCTTGTGCTTGTCTTGTTTGTGCCATCCACAAACCTGTTTTCATTGCATTTGGTAAAACATCAACTACACATAACCACACAACAGAAAGAAGGTGGTTAGTGGTCACGGCCAAAGATAGACTCAGCTAAGTCAAGTGCCCCTCACACTCACACATTGTTCTGTATCCAGCTGTGCCTTGTTCTTCTGTGGGCTGAGATGACGACAGAAACAAGTGAGGGGGTGGAGAGAGAGAGAGCGAGAGAGAGAGACTGATTGAGATTCAAAGCAGTATGTTCATTCTGTGTTCATTCCAATGTGTGCAGCAGGAGGTAAAATGATTTCCATTACACTTAATGTTAGATTAACCAGTCTTTAACCATAATGCTTCACTTTGTTGTGTTTTGGTCTAGCTTTATTCTGTGCTGAAGCCCTCACTGTTTGTTGTCTGTTGTGGAATGTGTTAGCTGACAGTAGTCAGTGAGGGGATCATGTGGGGCAATTCTAATTGTAAAGAAGGAGATTCAGGGGTTCAAAGGAAAGCTGTTCAGACAAAGATGCCAAGTGTTTACATTCTGTCAAAAGAAGCAAAATCGTAGGAGAGTTTAGAGATGTTTACTCAGGCTTGTTTGAACACTGAGCCTTGTTAGCGAAACCTGTCTTCTTAGACATAAGGTTGTGCTCAAAGTCAGCCTTGAGCAATTTGTCTCTGTGTACCTCCGTCTTGTCAAAATGTTAAATTCACAGCCAGTTAGTTATAAAACCAACCAGAGCTCAATATATATAAATCTATCTTACACTTTCATGTCTACATTTTCATACTTAAGCCAGTAATTTTGGTAATGAAGGGGGTTTCAGGACATTGAATTTCATTTCTGCCTGTTAGGTATTACTGAGTGAACAGAAAATCAATTTCCCAAGATGCAGTGGTGCAGGTGGGCTGGCAATTGGAGATCACACCTACCAAGACAGGTAAGAGGCGTGTCTAACTGTCCTGAATGAAACTGAGTGGGGAGAGGTGTAGAGGGCAGAAAGAGTGCTAGTCCAAAGGGCAGAGCAATAGACTACACTTGTGTTTCACACCTAAAAATGTGGCTACCAGTATAACACAGACATGGAAACAGGTACAGAATGAAGAAACAGCTTTCAGATGTGCTTTCAGGAATCTGAATCTAGTATGGGATCTTTTGGCTGATTTTGGAGTTGTTTTCAGCTGTTTGCTGTTGTGTATGCACACAAGGTCAAGATGACAGAAGAAACAAGCTCCTAGAATAAAACCTGGACTTAACAGTAAGATTATACTAACTTGGACCTCTGGATTGCACACAATCAACTGGAACCAAATTAACTGTTGCACTACAGCTTGTATATACCTGATTTACCCCCTTGACTGCAGTTTCTGTAAATAGTCTCAGTTATTATTGACATAACTTAAAAGGAACCAGTTCTGTTACAGCAAAGCGCAGAGGTCTTGGATCCTGTGTTTCAGCCTCAGTGTGTTTTTGTGTATATATTCTTCCCTTCACCATGCAGTCAGCAGGGCCGGAGATTGAAGACTCTTTCGACTTTCTTTTTAAAATAATCCTGGTGGGGGACTCAGATGTAGGAAAGACCTGTGTGGTTCAGAGCTTCAAGTCAGGCATATTCATGGAGAAACAGCAAAACACTATTGGGGTCGACTTCACTGTTCGTACCCTGGACATAGATGGCAAGAAAGTGAAGGTAGGTAATGTGATCTCTCCTTTTTTTCAGTTTTTTATCTTGTCCATCTCAGTTCAGTTTCAACAAACATATTCCTAGACCACAGCTTGTAATGTGCAATCATAATTAAATATCTTAGGGATAATTTAATTGCGTTTGTGGGTCTAATTTCATGTCAGCATGGACATTTGAGGTGTGTCTCTACTATTTGCTCTTGTCTCAGAGTAAACAGTCCTTGTTTCAGCAAATATGGCCTGTTTCAGTTAATCAGTGTTATTTACCTTTAGAGAAAGAGGAGTGGCAATGATATCACCTGATGTGTTAGCTTTCTGGGTGTGTTACTGCATGGATGTCTTCTTAGGCTGATTTAAAAAGGACTAATAAAGAATTCACAGCATTTTTGAAAAGCTTAAATAGTATGTTTAAGAGATATTAAGCCTATTGTTTTGTAATCATTCAAGTCATATTGGATTGATATGTGTTCTGTGTTGTTGTTGCAGATGCAGGTGTGGGATACAGCAGGACAGGAGCGTTTCCGCACCATAACTCAGAGCTATTACCGCAGTGCCCACGGGGCCATGGTGGCCTATGACATCACCCGTCGCACCACTTTCGAATCCGTTCCCCACTGGATCAGAGAGGTGGAGCAGTTTGGAGCTGCGAATGTAGTTTTGATCCTTATTGGTAAGCAGAATGAAAAAGGTTGGTCTTATGTTGGTCGGTAAACCCCAAAACCTATGAAATTTGAAACCGTAGCTGTAATTATAAAAGCCAGTAAAGGACAGAACACATCAGTAAATCCTTGCCTGAAATCCTGTGTTGATATAAAAATGGACATCATCAACATATTTTTTTTTCATGAAAGTAGCAGAGTTATTAGAGAATTGATAGTGTTTCGGCTCTGTCAATTTCAAGTGGTTACTGACTTTACTTATGATACTTGGAATAAAAGAAGTGGGATTTAAGCAACTTGGATAACTGAACTACTTGAATCTCATTGCTTGATACATGCTAGCTGTCGTGTATTTAGTCTGAACAGCAGATGGTGTCCAGGTGCAAAGCTCACTCAGGCTGGTGGGAAGTGGGTCCTGCTTGTCACAATTGTCAGCTTATTGGTCAATCATTATGACTGTAAATAAAGACCAGCCTCACATCTATTACTTAAACCTTATTTCTGTTTTTTTTAGCTAGTGATATTATCTATGGCTGAAATAGAGTATATTAATCTGCAACTGTATTTGATTAATGTATTAAAATGTTGAAGTCTCAGCCAATTATTAATTCATTCTCTGCTTCCAGCTTATTTAACTATAAAGTAATGATTTGTTGCTTCAGTCTGTTTTATGACAACTTCAACTTAATACCCTGATGTTTTAAAATGTTGATCTATTGACCTGTAAGAAAGTTTTAGAACTATTTAATCAAACTATTATTTGTGTCATTTTTCAAGTAAAAGAGCTTTTCAAATATGAGGATTCTCTTTATCTGCTGTACACATTTGATAGTACAGCAGTAATATTTTAGGTTTGGTACCACTGGTCAGAAAAAAAAACAAACAAGCCAAATACATGAACACTGGGCTCAGTAAATAGTGGCATTTTTCTGACATATAAAATTATTTAGTTTAAAATTGAATAATAAAGTGTCATATATTCAAAAAGATATTAATGACAAAACTAAATGCTCTAAATTACATAATTGCTCGACAAACAACTTCTATTTTCAACTGTTCTGTTTGTCCCTGCAGGTAACAAGTCAGACCTCCACACTCAGAGGCAGGTGTTGTTTGAGGATGCATGCGCTCTGGCAGAAAACAGCAGTGTGTTGGCTGCTCTGGAAACCTCAGCAAAGGAGGCACAGAACGTGGACGCAGCCTTTATCTTAATGGCCCGGGAGCTGTTGGCACGCAATGGCATGACTATAACAGACGAGGCCCCTCAGGACTCGCCTCAATTCATGTTAAGTAACAGCTCCCACCCAGTTCATGGCACTGTGAATTCAGATAAAAAGTGTGGGTGCTGAGTTGACTGAAGCAGAGACATGTTAAAGACTTGTCTGAAAAATGGTGGCGGAAATCCAATGTGTGTTTGAACAATTTCTCTACAAGGGAGGGAAGGTTATTTACAAAGGCTTTGTTTTAGAGGAAACTAAATACATTTAATTTCATTTTGTGTGTGTGTGTGTGTGTATGTAATTTTTTTATATATTTGGACTTTGAATATTTATGCAGTTGCTAGTATTAGTACCACAAATTTTAAATGGCAGTGACTTATCAAACATATTTTATAATATTTCTCTGAGGATAACTGCTGCTGAATGTGATAATGACACCAACACTACTAACCCAATTCTCTACAACAATATATAGAGTGTTTTCCCTTGACAAACAACTTGTTTGTGTCTTTTATTAACTTTAATTCTTCTTTCATAAATTATGGCTTTCATGTTACACTTCAGAAGTTTTAGACATTCAATTTAAATGACTAATATTCAAACCAGCACTTGATGACATTTGCACTGGTGCTGTGACTGCAATTGAATTCTGTGTCCAACAAAAATCTAAATCAATTTTTCCTATCAATTATTTATTCAAGCTTTTCGTAACCCAATCAACCTAGCAAAAAGAGCAACTATTCATTTTTGTGGAAAGTGGAAACTTTGTATAATTCTGACAATTAATATATAACTAAAATAAAAATTACAACACTAGACAAAAGACAAAAAATCAAAACTGATGAGGTACTAAGCCTGGCACCTTAATCTCATGAGCATCTGTGGTTTTAACCCTATCTTGAGAACAAAATTAAGCTGAAAAAATAGCGGTAAAAACATACAGCTGAACTGTCTTTGGACCTGCTGGGTGGGTTTAAATTTTGGAAAAGCAAGTTGACCCAGTTAGGTAGAGTGTTGTGCAAACAATAACATCCAGCTTTATCTGGACAGTATGTTGTTTGTTGTTCCAAAGATGAACCAGCAGATGTGTCTTCATAGAGCTTTCACTGGATCAATCTGAATGTTGATCAGCTTTAAGTGTAACTATGTTTAAAATGTTTTAACTCCCATCTGTGAACTTTCAGATACTTTATAAAAACCTGACTGTAGCAAAAATGTATGTAATTCAACACCTACATTTCTGTTCTTAAAAGCCAATTCCAAAAAAGTTAGAAGGCTGTTTCTAATACAAGTAAATCTGATGCATTAATCTGCATACACACTGTGTTTTCAACTAAGCTTTAACAAAGTAATTCTATGCTTACCAAGAGCTATTATCCTTTAAACTATCAGAAAGTGATGAACCTCGCAACAGCATTGCTCATGAATCATGAGCCTTTTGAAGATGGCCCTTATGTATTTAATCATGAATCATCAGCTGTTACCAATGAACCTGTTTACTCATAAAACATTCCAAAAAAGGTTTTTTTGGAGCATGTTAAACTTCCCTGGTCATTTGTTGCTGTTGCACCAACTTGGTTGAAATGATGTTTCTGGTATTAAATTCAGAATAAATATGTATTTTTAAAAAAATCTATCAAGTTAATGAGGTAAAGAAATAAACACGTTGTCTTGTTGTACCATTAAAAACTTAGTATATGTCAAAAAGTATTGGTAAATTACATTCTGTATTATTTGCCTAAAGCGTTCCAACTTATTTGGAATCTGGGCTGTAACAATTGAGTGTAAAAAAACAAAGTGAAAGCAAAGACAAGAAATGACCCCTGACCCAATTCATGGAACATCAGTCCATGAATGTATACAAGCTGCAACTGATAAACATAAAAGAAGATTAGCCCTCCTGAAATATGCATGTGCAGTTTAACCCTGTAAGTGATTGTGCAAAAAGTTTGTAACTCTGATTTATTTCTGTTTTGGGTAATTAAAATTGCATGTGAGGACTGTCTTAAATAAAAGACCCTCATGCATTAACTGTTTTCAGTGTTCTGAAACAGTGCTGACTCACAATTTTAGGTCACTCTAAACAGAAATACCACAAAAGTTATTAACGTCAAACTTTCTGCATAACCACTCAAAGTGATAAGCTGCATTTGCAAGTAATCAGAGCAGAACTCATCTCCTTCTACCTTAGGCCATAACCTTATCAATCACCTCTCATGTATACATTGTATAAGGTGTGAGGAACAGTGATTTGTATGTTGTTTATAAAAAACATAAATTTAAAAAAAAAAAACACTGCAGCAATCTGTGAAACTACCATGCATGACGGACTTACAATGTGTGTAACGTTCCTATATTTAGTGTTAAAGTCCATATTGTTACTTTTTGCTGCTGATTGTATGGCACTTAAAATCTCTAACAGCTGAGTAAAAGCTACATTTGCTCTGTGATAAAATGGGGCGTAAATTAGAAAAAAAAAATACACCCATGAAACTGCTCCAACTACCGGTTAAGAGCTGCTAGAGCTGTTTACTGGACGGCTGTGAGATGAGGTGACACGATCCATCCATCCTACTCCAAAGGCCAGCCTTCTTGCTGAAACACCAGCTCCACTGCCTCTTTTACATCCTGCACCACAAATGTTGGCTGTGTGAGGCTGGGGTCAAAGCGGAAGTCCCTGTGACCATGGAAGATCTGTTGCTCGGTGACGGTGTGTGCTGGGTCGGAGGGCAGCTGCTGCTGGTCCCTGCTGTACACTCCTGTGCACACTAGGATGGAACTGCACCCCTCTGGGAGGTCGTCCTCTGCCCCGTACACACTTGACGCTCCGCCAAGCTCTGCTGATGTCATTTTAGGGGCTTCTTCAACTGTTTCTGCCAAGGGATCTGCACCTCCTCTGCCACTCTTAGCCTGCATCTGAGCCTTGGTGTGCCGAAAAGACTGGAGGTAGCGGTTGTAGAGGTTGGCACCATATATGTCAGCCATGGGATTATCGCTATAAATTCAGATGGAGTTACAACAGATCAAAAGGGCTTTTAATTCACATCAAAGTTTTAGTTAAAGACAAAACAATAAAAAACATGATTGTTAGGTTTTAAATGTGAGTCTTAAGTCAACAGGTGAGCAAAGCCACTCACCCAATAGCATACAGCCTCTTCACAGGTGCAGTCCAGCCAAGTCTGCCAGCATGCTGTCTTATTAGCAGCTCAGCATAGTTATAAGTCACCACACTGGGTTTACCAATCAGTGCCTCATATTTCAGCTCATGACCTGTGACCTTCTTGAACAGGCTCTCTAAGCAAACCAGGAACATGCCATGTCCAAACCTATGAGACAGAGTCAACTGGTGTAATGACACAGTACTGAAACCTTGAAACCTGAAACCAAAACCTTCACCGATTTCCTGGGATGTGATTTACATCCTAGTGTGTGTATCTTTTGACACAAACACTCTGTACCTGGGATTCTTGGCCTCAGCCATCCACAACAGGTCCATGTTACAAGCCAGGACCGGGATGTGAGGGTACTGTGTCAAATTCCAGGGATTGTCTGGGTTCCCGCTTGTCAGAAGCACATCAACGATAAGCTGGAGGTTGGTCTCCCATCTGATTGGCTCACCAAATAAGATGACAGCTGTTGGAAAAATAGGTGAAAAGGGAAATTATGTGAAAGAAAGTCATAACTGTATTTAATATTAACTTTCATTTATTCTAAGTATTACTACTACTACTGTTGACTAGATGCAGAAACATACCATCTATTGGCCGTAAGCCTTTGGTGGGTGGAATCTGTAAGACAATATGAAGAATTTATAAGATATCTGATTAATCCGCAAAACATGAACTGGATTCAAAATTAATACTACTTACACTGTATTTTGGCCTTCTGTTGTGATCTACAACATCTAGGAGGGGATATGCCTCTCTGAGCATATCTACAGTAACAACATCCTGAAAGCCCAGGCTGTAGTTTGCTAGGTCAAAGTTCATAACAGGGGTTACAAGAGCTATGAGCCAAAACACATATAAAGAATTACCTCTGTCAAACAAAAGATCACATTTATAACCTGCTGCGCTGGAAATAGGCAAATAAGGGGCTTCCGTAGCTGTAAATCATTAAATTTTATATAATTTAAGAGAGTATTAATCACAGGGATATTCAGGGAAAAGCAGAACAGAAAAAAATCTGGGTTTTCAAAAATCCCCATATTTACTTGGATTAATGACAAACTTTCAAAAATTTCTCATGAAAAACAATAAAAGCAAGACATCTGTTACAGGTCCTCACTGAGATAGCCAGGCAAGCAAAGGGAACAAAGAGTACAAAGATTAAATGCTGATAAGAAAATAGAACATGAACAAAAATATGCTGAATAAACAGAGCATGCACATTTTTAAGGCAAACATCCAGGGGGGACTGCAGAAACCATACATGTCTTTTTTTTTAGACAGGATACTTGTGAGCGACTTCTTCCACAGGACCCTGTCCAGACACCAGCACACACATTTTGTGGAATTTTGTAAACATTCGCAAAGGACTGTGGGACAGCATCACCTGGTCTGGAGACACCTGGAATAAAGGCAGTGCAGAGAAAAGGACTGATGTCAGAAGAAAAACAACACTAGACAAAGCAAACCAAGGACACTTCAGTTTTTTCAACAGTGTCTCATGTTCAGCTTACCTCCACTTCCAGCAGATGTGACAGATGTTCAGCTTTGGTCTGCCTCATGCAGTTCCCAGCATTAGTGACAAACACCACAGGAACCTTGTATTTCCCATTGTGGTCCACCAGGTTCCTGAAGCACTGCTTGGCTGCAGGGATCGGCGTCCTGCCCCGCACTAGCACCCCATCAATGTCAAAGAGCAGTCCGAAGGAGTTGGGGTTGTGAGGAGGGAGCTGGGGCCACAGAGTGTTGGCATTTGTAGAATGAAATCATGAGGTTGTTAATTATCTTATCTTAAAGAGCTCATAGTACCCTACTATCCAACTAGACCATTGAGGTCTCAGGATGCAGACCTACTGGTGA
>JAQNCA010000028.1:7579708-7599312 GCA_029783725.1 Acanthurus tractus | reverse complement strand
GATTCCTCCTCCCCGCCTCTCTGCACCGCCCTGCTGGAAGGGGAGAGGGAGAGAGAGGTCAACACACAAAATTCAAATATCCCAAATCAGAACCATAACACTAATTATCTGACAGAAATGGGTCTGACCCTTTAAAAGAAGAATATTTCATTGCTTAAAAAAAGAAGAGAATTTTGTTATTTACAAGCCAAAATAAAATTTCTATGGAAATGTATAAGGGACTTTACCCAAATGAAAATGTTAACTCTATAATTAAAATGCAAATCCAGAGCAGCATTATATTTTTCAACCTATGTGTGTGTAACTTGGGTCAAAATAAAATGGAAATTGGAATAATTCAATTTGCATATTCATTTTTATATACTTGTATGGATGACCTTGGACAATTTTTTAATGAAAATGAAATAGCTGTTTGAAAAATTTCAATGATGAGGGATTTCATTTCACTTACTTTCGTTTCGCTAATTTCACTTAATGAATTCACGTCTCCTCTGAGCCTAGAGCCTATATAACAATTCATGTTGTGACACAGACACAAGCTGTTTGCTTTCATATCTGGACATATTTGTATCTGGTGGCAACAGGAAAGAGACTCACCTCACTAGAATACCACTTCTCATCCACCAGTATCCACACACCATCGGGGTAAAGCCTATCCTAATACGCTTAACTATCCCCTTCTATAAAATGTAAGGAAGTAAGGATAGGGTTTAATCTTCGAAGATTTCTCATATTTCAACACTGTTTTGCAAGTGTCAATAAAATTATTATTCACTGAGAAAACTGAAGTCTCTTCTAACTGATCTATAAAGACTCTCCAACCAGGCTACATTACACCCACCAAATTAACTCAGCTGGCACATGTGGACTTCCAGTCAATGTTATCAGTAATCAGTAATTCAAAATGTCACACATACCAAATTCAACCAAATAAAACAAAGTAAGTGCTAAAGAACATTTCCTTAGCCATTACTTACCAGTTCCTCAAATCTGTTTGAGTTTGTTTGTTTTTTGCCGCAAATGTGCCTATGGACACATTTGTAGTTATTGTAGTGTGACAATGACATATAATATATTATATATATATATTTATATATAAAATGAATCCAGTTTGATCCAGCAGGAGAGCTGGTGAATCAGGGTCAGCATACATGTAAACATTCACCAAACATGCATGGGAAACTATTACTATTGTACACAGCTGTTTCCCAGGTTCAGTGGGGTGAGGTGGTCCAAGTGGTCACCCCGGGCCATGGGAGCACCCAAGACACCACACCCAAAAGGCTGCTGCAGCCAGGGGCCTGGAGGGGCAACAAAAAGCACTACTGAAGTGCAGAAGCCAGCCCCAAGAGGAGTAGCCCGCCCACCACCAAACAACCCACCCAATCCATCCCACCACCCACGCCAACCACCCAAATCACCCACCCCCACTTCCCCTTCTTCTCCCAGGAATGAGCCAGAAGCCCTTAACAGTGTAAGGGACCAGCCACTGCAACCAGGCACCATCTGGGAGTGGATAGCAGCACACCGCCAGACAGGTCCCCTCCAAATGTCGGGGGGGGTGGGGGGGGTGGGGGTGGTGATGACGCTAGGCACTAACCCTACCCTATGATAAAAAAAGTTCATTTTTTGACTGTTTTCTGTTTTCAAGTTTAACCTTCATTCTTAAATTTCAACTTTATTCTCTAATTGCACAATTAAAAAATCTCTGTTCTCTGATTTTTTTCTTATCCATGATTCTATTACACATCCGTATCTCATGTCTCATGTCTAAGTAGCCCCAACAAACAGCAATCTTAAGCCAGGTTATTTTGGGCAGAACTATGATGTCACCATGTTTACAGGGTACTGTCTCTCTTTCTTTTTTCTTTTATATCACAGTGTGACCTGATTTTAATCTCTGCCCAGCTCTTGTGTGTCCATGAGTAATACAGTAAGATGGTGTAAAGCTGTTGTCACTTTGGTTAATAATACCAAGCTGACAGCTCCCTCAGGTAATTTTGTGCTGTTCTTTTTGGGTAGAGAAAAACTCGGAGGCTACTCAAAGCTGCACGGGTAAAAGCAGTATGTATTTCACATCTTTCTCTAGGAGCATCCACCTCACTTCATTTGTCATACCAGAGTGTGTTAAATGCCAGAGCATGTTAAAGTTTATAAGGGAGCGAAGTAAGATAGCTACAGTTATCCAGGGCCTACCACCTAGGTCTTAGGAATACATGTCTGCACTCCTTGCTGCATTCAAAAATCCCCATAACTGAGGAATTTAAATATTTATTTTGAATACTGTATACTTGTGTTTGGTAATTAAATTTTGAGAGTTTTTGATTTTATTAAAAATGATGTATTGTAGTTGGCTACAAGACCTAAATCTAGTGAGACAGACAATGTGGTTTGCCTCATAATTGATAAAAGCAGATCAATAAAGAAAAGACACATTTTGTTGTTTAGCCCTCTATTCAGGCTTAACTGTCAACAAATTTCCTGTATGTGTCTGTTTGTGATTGATTTTATGATAACCCAATCATGTTTTTTTTTTGCTACTGAAGTGCTGTACTGTCTATTAACTCTTTGCAGGACTCCATAAACAACAACTCTTTAGGCAAAAAGGACAGCTGGAAGGACTCCCACTCTACCTCCCCACACATTACAGGTATGGAAACCAAATGAATCAGAACAGACAAATGGCAACAGAAAAATAAAAACTTTATTAAAAAAGATATGGATCCATGAATCTCAGATGTCAGTGCTACACCCACTATTGCTGCTTCCGCTAAGCTCAAGAAATGGTAGAGCTAAGGAAGATATTAAGAATTTTTTTTTTAACAAAATCAGAAAGATTCTGCCATAATGTTACAAGTTTGAGCCTCAGAAACATGCTGAGTCCCATTACCCATACGAACATACTGACACAGATTAAGGAATTTCTGAAAGATGATCTGTTTCAACGTTTTACTGTGCATCAGCAATATCGAATTGGGGATAAATTCATCAAAACACTGATCCACACTAATAAATTGTTACACCCCTAGTTTATGTACTATAGTTATACTATGTATCATGCTATACATCTAAGACAAAACTAAGAGATAGTGCTATTAAAATACTTAATAATTAAGTCTTTTATTTTATGATTGTAGACTGTAGAATAAATTCTAAGATAAACGGTCTACAAATACTTAAGAGCCAAAGTATTAGCCATAGATTCTTATTGTACAAACTAGTCAGATAAATTATACCTACAGATGGCAGGTAAACAATGGGGTGTGCATGTTTTAATTATTTTGCTAGCAAGGGTATTGGCTTCCCACCTCATGCCCCCCTAAATTCAATTCAATTTATTTATATAGCGCCAAACCATAACAAAGATATCTCAAGGCACTTTACAGAGACCAAACATGCCCCCATGAGCAAGTACATGGTGACAATGGTCGAGGAAAAACCCACTTCTAACAGAAAGAAACCTTAAGCAGAACCAGGCTCTGGGTGGGCGGCCATCTGCCTCGACAGGTTGAATTAAGAAAGACAGAAAGAGAGAGAGAAAAAAGAGAAAGCAAGGAACAGCGAGCATATTTAAAGGTATAACAAAATAACAAATGGTAATATGAATCAGCAGGTATGTAAGCAGCTACCTGGTTCCACCCAAATGGCGCAGAACCAGGAACACTCAGCCACAAATGCCACAGAGACCCAGAAACCTAGTGGGAAGACAATAAACATGCACACCAAGGAGACACGCACACACACGCCACACCATTTGTATTTACATGACAAGACAGCAGAGGGTTAGCGGGTGCAATGATGATTGAAAGATTTAAAAATTTGGTGACCTAATCTATAATCTCGTTGGCAGGACAACATTTGGTCGGTCATTCAGGCAGAAACCAAGCCATTGTGCAGTGAGACATTAATCAGATTAGAGATTAACAGATGGAAAGTTAGTGCAAAAAGATGAGTTTTAAGTATCAATTTAAAATACTCAACAGACTCATTTTCTAACAGCTGCTGGAAGGTTATGTCATCAGAGCGGAGCCTGATAAAAAAGGCCCTGCCACCTGCTGACTTCTTTATGAATCTAGATACATACAGGAGGCTTTACTGTACGTTTTAAGGGGTGATAGGGGGTCTTTTACTTTTGTGAGTGGAGGGATAGAGTAGGAGTATAAGGTGTAAGGAGATCAGAGAGGTAGGATGGTGCCTGCCCATTTAAAATTGTATAGGTCAGCAGAAGCACCTTGAAGTGTGATCTAACACAGATGGGAAGCTAATAGAGTCAGGCTTCTGAACATGCTGTTTCTGTACCCATAGCTTTAAATCCAAATGAGCTGAGGCTGGTCACGCCTCTCACAGGAAGTGTATATGACTTTGCTTACAGTGAGCGCTAAGGGTGTGAATAGATGCTCTGGTATACTTATGTAGACCTGGTCGGTACCCTTAAAAGCACAGAGTTCAGTTCCCAACCCTATTCAATTCAATTCAATTCAATTCAATTTTATTTATATAGCGTCAATTCACAACAAGGTTAAATCCAGACTGAAGGCCAGAACTGGGTTCAGCGACATAATCCTTTGCAGGTCGTCTGTGAATGGTTGAGCAGCAAACAAGGTAGCCTAAATATGCTGAGGGAGCCGGTATAGTTTTCTTAAAGGAAGAAAGTGAGAATCAGTTAAGGGGGGCTGGTCGGCTGTGGTAAGACAAAGGGTGGGTCATGCCACAGTCCATCCTGTCTGTCACTGAAAGACATTGGGCCCTATCATACACCCGGCACAAACGCGATGAGCCAGTGTTGCAGGTGTCATTGCTATCGTACACCTGGTGCAAATGTCATTTTTGCCACAAGTGTACAATAGCAAACCCACTTGCACTGGGTCTGTGTGCCAAGGGGCCAAGAGTTCTGTCTCGTCACTTCTAAATCACCTTTCCTCTTTTAAATTCAATATCAACAAGCGGCTGAAACAAAATCAGTCTGTCAACCATTAATTACCACATGTATTCTATTTACGAAATGAATTAAATTTTTAGGTGTGTGCGTGTTGCCTGCTTACAAGCATGTGTGCGTGCCTGCATATGTGCACAATATATTGTTGAAATAGATATGACAAAATATGGAGATGTTTGCTTTCCAAACGATTTGATTTAAAGGGGGAATTAGGTGAGAGCTGTCTGACACAATACATCCATACAGAGCAGGATTCCTCTGCTGCTCCTGGAACAAGGTGGCAAAGGTTTACCTGGAAACTCCCCTGAATAAATTAAAACTTTCCCCACCCAATGCGCCACTGGTGCACAATGGAGAGAGTACGATGGGGCCCATTGTGTCATTGGTGCTTCCATAGTTGGTCAGGGCGAAGCAATTCCTACAGTGAAACACCAAATGAAGTTGGAAAAAGAACTGTGTGTTTTCTGGCACGGTACACCATCTTGTGACAGGGATGGTTATCAGACTTTTATGATTTGCATTTCTATGGAAGAAAAGCTTTAAGCAATACAACAGGGTGTCTCAATGTCTCAATGTTGCAAACCAGGCCAGCAACCTGACAGTCAATAATATAAGACATTACCTCACTAGACAGTGTAGCAAAACTGACTGACCCCACATCCACAGCTAGACCTAACAGGCTCTCTAATCACCTGTGACCTGCTGAATGGTAATTCCCTAGAGTCAAACAGCACTCAGGCACCTGTCTATACAGCAAGACAAAACAGTGGCGCCAGCTCCAGTAGAGTGAAGGCCATCCACCTTCATCAGGTGGGGTCAACCCCAGAATGCTGACACATCCTCCGGGCCAACTCTAACATCCTGACAAAACTGGCTCTAGTAACCTCTGACTGTTTCAAGTGGACATTACCGGTGCAGACATAGATGAAAATCATTCTGTAACTGGTGTTGCTGTGTGCCTGGGGGGTTTCAACTTAAGCCACCATTAAACAGCGAACCACAACAGTCGCCGCTTGTCTAATGTTGCAGGTGATGGAGTCCTCTGTCACTTGCATGTGTTGCCTAACCCCATCAGCTGGAGTGGAAGAAGCACAGTGGCCCGAAGGATTAAGAACAGGGCTGGAAAGTGGAGAGAACTGAGAAAAATCTGAGTGTAAATAAACATTTCCAACTGTTAAACAAAACTTATTAAAAAAAACACTAATTTTGAGGATACTTCCATTGCTCAAGACTCTGTAGGAGTGTCCGATCCTGTTTTGATTGACACTTCTTTGGATCCCACTATTTTCAACTGTCTCTTGTCTCAATGACAATCATGGAGCAAAGTAAAATCATCATGGTTCAGCTCTATCAGTTCATGCCCTCTAATGAGACTGCCTAATGATTTGACCAACATTACATTTGATGGAAACCACCAGGCCTTTCTGGCTGCGAGCAACAACCAAAACAAATAGTAAAATTACTATGCTAACGTGCCTCCTTGTGACAAACATGTCAGATTGCCCTTATCCAGCTGTGAGAACGTGTCCCCATGCCACAGAAGCTGCCATGGCTTTTCCCAACAGAAGCTGTATCAGTGACAGCAACCACAATGTGCTGATGGGGCCACCACAATCACTACCAGTCCTTCCTTCTGGGGGCATGCTAAAAAGCAAGGAATCAGTAGGACGAAGGGAAAAGCATAAAAGTGTACAGGAGAGCTTTGAAGGACCAAAGTGTGCACTGTGCATTCTCCTAGTAAGCGAACAGGTCTACCTCTGCCCTCCCAAACTTGCTCCTGTGGCCACCCCGAGCTGCAGGAGCACTATAGATGCCATGTCCAGAAGGCCAGTGCATCCACCAGACACACTGCAGGCCCAGGGACCTGGAAAGGCAACAGCAAGCACCTGGGCCTTGGGAAGTGAATTTTGGTTGGGGGTGCTGTAGTGGAGTGTTCCAGGAGGTTCCGTGACCGTGATGATGTTGTCCGTAGGTGCTTTAGTGGATCCCAAGTCCCGTGGGCGCGGGTGCAGGTGTGGGCACGGGCGCGGGCGCGGGCGCGGACACAGGCGCGGCTCTCACATTCACTTTCCACTGGTAAATCCAAATCCAGGGTCTGACTTGGAGCAGACAGTTGTAGAGATGAAGGAATCGATGTTTGGGTGCTGCTATTATTTCTGCACTGGCTTTTAGATGGTGGATAGTTAAAAAATCCAAAATTCATTTCTGTACCATGGTGATAGCCTACTGCAGTGCTCTTGTTAGTAATGATGATACAGATAATGATACATGCTAGTAACAACTTGTTACTTGCATGTATCATCAACCGGCTATTTAATATGACATTTATAGCTGAACGCATCACATCATAAAATACATTGTAGAATATGAATTTTAAATTTTGTAATAGGATAAAATTTAATTTGGTATTAAATTTCACCAAATGACATATGAAAAGCGTTTTTTTTTGTTTTGTTTTTTTCCGCGTGATCGTTAGCGCCGTGACACAAACCCATGTTCTAGCAAGAGGTGCTGCAGCACCCCCAGTACCCCTACTTCCCACGGCTATGGCAAGCACCAGTGAAGTACCAAAGCTAGCCCCCAGAGGACACAAAGGTCCATCCACCACCCAACAACCCCTCCCAAGGTAGAGGGCTACAGCACAGTGCTGCACTGCAGCTGATCTGCCACATATATCTTCAGCCCTGCACCCACCTGACCCCAAGAGCCCTGATCTTGAGATCAGAGATCAACTCCAGGGTCAAGAGGGAAAGATCACCACCTACTCATTATCAAGATACTGAAGTCCAGGGCACCTCTGTAGTTTTCCTTGATGAGGAAAATGACAGCAGCATTAGAGACAAAATTTGGGGATACAACAGAAGCAGAGAAAATATTACTATTTCCTTGGAGTGGTTGCCTTTATACATGGGGGTGGCACATGCTAACAGGTCAAATGTAGTTATTATTTAGTTATTTAGTTAGGGGACAGCTATTGGATGACATTTAGACATTATAAAGTTTGGACTTTTGCTGCAAGGACATTTAAGTAGCGAAAACTCTTTGAATTTAATTAAAGACCCCTCACATAACTGCTGAGTGATTAGCTATTTTGAAAAACCACTAGTCACAGTTGCTAGGCTACGACCCAGAAACCTACAGCACTTTTTACAGTGAAAGAGCCTTTATTTCACCAGATCAAAGAATGTGTGTCAAGTTGCTAGTGTATGCTAGTGGTCTTTTTTACATTTGCGAGGTAGTGCTTCAAAAATGTCTTCCCAAATCAAATTGCTGAGGGTGTGTACTACTTACTGAACACAGTGCAAATATAGTACCTGTGCTGGCAACTGAGCTCTCAAAGCTACTAGCCTGCCCAGAGCACACTGGAAATGCCTGAGGTGTTTTTGCCTGTAATAACACAGTCATCATTCTTTACTGCCTTCATCGGTCAGATTTGGCTTCATATGACTCCTTTCTGTCCCTTAAAATAGAATTGATGACACAATGTTGGTCTGAGAGGGAGAATCCCCACTACTAAAAGGTACCAATTCGGTTGTGACTATGGTTATCTTATAATATATAGATATATATTCTATATATATCTATATATTATAAGTATAGCCAGTTTAATTTTAAACATTTGTTGCAGTTAATTTGATTAAGCTTGTGCTGAACACATTCACTGAAATTACAGGAAAAACACTTTAAATAATTTAATCCAATGTTGTCATAAGGGTTAGCCATTTGAACTTTGGAGGTAATTATATAGGGATATCAGAAAGAGTCCTGGTCATTCTTTCACTCCATTTACTTAGCCATTACCAGTGGCAGGCAGTGGCATTGTTTGCAGGTATTTGCAATTTTAATTTTTTTTCTGTAATCCTCCTTTATTAGTTATACAGTTAACATTTGCATTTATCATAATTATCAGAAGCAAATGCACTTTTAAATCATTTTTAGTTGTGAAAACTCTAGTGCACTAGAGTTTTTCACAGTGTCCTACTTAAAATGACGTAAAAGTGCATTTTCTTCTGTGTATTCAAGACTGTTTAAATGGTGGTTAGGGTTAGGGTTGGTGGTTACAATACTTAACTTTATGTGCATGTTTTGTGCAGTACAAGGCTGACAACAGATCCTCAAAAGACAAACGTGTTCTTTAACAATGTTCTTTACAGTTAATCATGTTTGGATTTTTCCCAATAGTGTAACGATTATGTGGTAAACTGCTTAAAGGTTACTTTGATAATCCCTCTGCATACATCTAGTTGCCTATTACACAATCTAATACTTTTGTTTGTTTTCATGTTTGTGTGTTAAGGGGATTTTACACCATCAGCTACTCAACCAAAATCAGTGGACAAAGTCCGTCATGTCATGCGCCGCCCGGCTCCAAAACCACTTGTTTCAAATGGAACTAATTGCAAAGCCAATACTCAGGCTGCTGCAGACACACGTGCCCGGCCACGGGAAAAACAAGTGTCCGCAGTCACGCACACACAGTCCTTCAACACACAGAGAAGTCAAAGGAGAGGAGGAGGGGGAGGAGGAGGAGGAGGAGGAGGAGGAGGAGGAGGAAGAGGAGGAGGGAAAGGGGTGAGAGAGATGAGAGAGAGGAGCCTGGGTAACAGCAAAGGACGAGATGGAGTGACAACCGGGAAGGAAGATAAGAGAGGAGGAAAACTGTGTGAGGACTCCAAAGGGAAGGAAAAAGAGAGGAATGTACATCAGATGCTAAGGGAAGGAAATGGACTAAAAAGCCAGGGGGCTGATGGAAAAGGAAAAGTAGGTGCAAAAGGGGGTAATAGAGTAGGAGGATTCAAGCCAAACAAAATGCTGTCCAGCAAGAAAGTTTATCTTACAGCCATGGTGGTCCCGCGAACTCCTGTAGCACCAAGAAACCAGGACAAGGCCCAAGATCAAGGTAATGAACCCATTTTTTGGGTACAGTGTGCTTGGTATTGTAACTTTTATTTTTGACGTAGGGAGGTGTGATCTGACTTTTTAGTGGAAGTCGGTTGTAACAGCTATCAAAAATGTATCAAAAAGCTTGGAGAGGGTGAAGTGCCTTTACAAAGGGCAAAATAAAGACCCCAAGTGAAGCTGAGAAGTTTCCTGTTGCACACTGCTTAATAGTTCTAGTTGTCTCCTCGCACTTCTACAAAGTGTACATACAAAATTGTATCTGATTGTAGATGTTTGTATGTGATGTATATAAAGTGGTTTACATGCAGTTTTTGAATAAGTGTCACTGCTTATATCTACACATTGTCTCTATGTTGTATTTAAAGGCCAAAACCATGACAGGACCCAGGACAACCCCCCTGTCCCCTCCATATCCAGCAGTGAGGGAGGGTCAAATAGAATGTCCCTCAGCTCGGACACAGAGGGCCCCCCACCAGGGCCCCTGAATCCCTCTCTATCAAACCAAATAAACCCTGACATCTCTGAAGAAGAGGGAGAGGGGGATCTGACTCCCTGCATGAATGTCAGAAATGGTTCAACCCCCTGCCTTGTAGATAATGAAAAAGCAGAGATAGACTATACCAACACTGAGGTGGATAGTTTCATCTCTGTCACTCAGGGAGATTGTATGGCTGCTCAAACGATAACAAAGAGTGAAGCTATAGCAGGGTTGAATTATGACTCTGTTAAATACACTCTGGTGGTCGATGAACATGCTCAGTTGGAGCTTGTCAGTCTCAAGGACTGCTTGCACGGTTATGAGCACAACGATGACAGTGATGCAGAGACTGTCTATCAGTCAGCCAATGAGGAAGAAGACCCAGAGTATGAGGACATGGGCAAGAGGGGAGTTGAAGCAAGGAGCCAAGGTAAGGATATAGAAAAAATTGTTACATACTAGAGTACTATGAGTTGAGGCGACAGTACCTTAAGTCTGTAAGCTGAGACATATTATGGAGAGGTCTAATGGAAATAGATAGTTTCTCTGTTTTTGTTGTTTTTGTAAAACCTGCCATCCAGCCTTTCAGTTTGTGTGCAAAATACTGACCAGGTAATGTCCAAAAGTTTGATGTCTGTAAAATCTGTAATTCGCCCGCAGGCAGGGTTAGGCACACTTAGCTAGGAGGTCTTGTTCTGTAGAAGAGCTGGGATAGTGTTATTAAACTATTTGTCCTAACTGTCCTGATAGTGGTGCAAGCAACAACTAATTTATTTCCAAAATTAAAATGTCCATCCTCTGAGTTGAACTATTTTTGTCCTTCTTTCTTGGGTATAACCATTTGATATGTTTCAGTATTAGTAATATAGTAGTAGTAGTAGTAGTAGTAGTAGTAATAGTAGTAGTAGTATTGTTATGTAAGTTTGAGCATGAATATGCAATGTAAATTCACTGGAAGGCAGTTTGTCAGGAATTAATATTTTGTTTGTAAAAGAAAAAAAATATTGTCTAGGGAAGAGAATGAAGAGTCACCAAAATATTTGAGAATTGTTGTAGAGATAATCCTTATCAGAGAAAGACCATGTAATGGCAATACTGTGAATGCTGTGATTTTCTTGGCATTATGTTATCTTTGATTGTTTATGTGTAGCTTATGTTCAAAATATGAAAACTCCAGTTTAACTCAAATTAACTCCATTCCATTTGAACTAACTTTAAATCATCTTTTTCATCCATTCCGTCATTTTTTAAAAGTGGTTTAAGGTGGGTGGGACTTTTAAAGAAGTTTGCCAATGTTAATCTTCAACCCGTCAGAATTCAGAACAATACTGGCTTGCTATTTAAATTTAATTTTAACCAGTGGCTAAACAGCAACACACATGAGCTCCACTTGATCTGGAGAAGCAGCAGCATTTATTAACTGAAAACTGTAACTTACACTGCACATATGCTGCTGAGCTAACCACTTCTTCTGTGAACTTCTGATCTGCTCTAATTACTGATCTGCTCTAATTACTCCAATGCAAGTAGCAACACTGCTATTACCCATTAATGCCATACCTTCACACATACACACACTGCTCTGTCTCTTAATCGTGCCTAACACTACGCTAGCTAATACATATTGCTAACCATCAGTAGTGGGATAGAGAAGCTGGGGGCAGCCATGTTTAAGACCATGGTGTTCCGCTGACTGTTCGGAGAGGCAGTGCTTTCAGAGCTTGGGCATGCTTGTAACATAAATTGGAGAAGTCTAGATCAACATTACAGTACAGATCACAGGGCTAATGTTTAGGGCTTCACACTTAGCAACAGATGATTGTTTAGGTGTACTTGCCAGAGAAACTATCGCTATGATCGAGCTTTTGCCATTTGTTTGCATCTGTTCTTACTTCTTGTGGCTGTTAGTTAAACTCTTCATTGTTTTCTGCTCCAAGACTGGAAAAAAGAGGAGGAAAAGAGAAGAAAGGAGGAGCAGGAAATGAAGAGGAAGATGGAAGAGGATTTAAAGAGGAGGAGGGAGGAGGAGGTGAAGAGAAGGAGGGTAGTTGTGGCTAGGATCTGCAAGCAATACAGGGCAACACCAAACACAACTTCAGAGGAAGATGAGAGTAACGAAGGAAGAGGAGATTCCAGAAGTAGGAAGTTCCTCAACCTGTTTTCCAACAACAGCAGCCATTACAATGCCACTGGTTTGTATATTCCTTAAATATTAAGTTAAAAAAAAAAATCCAGTGACGTGTTTTAGGCAAGCACATCAGTTATAGACGCTTCCTGGTCATCTCTCAGACTGTTTGCATTCACTTCTA
The DNA here is from genome assembly GCA_029783725.1 of Acanthurus tractus. Lineage (NCBI taxonomy): Eukaryota > Metazoa > Chordata > Actinopteri > Acanthuriformes > Acanthuridae > Acanthurus > Acanthurus tractus. Next base: position 7,586,687 of record JAQNCA010000028.1, on the reverse strand, counting down.
AAATTTTACATTATACAGATGGTTAAAACAACAGTAGAAATATGAACTCCACTTTTTGGTATATGCATTAATATATCAAAAATGACCAGTAGAGAATAGTAAAAAATACTTGTTACTACTATCATTATTGTTACTGCCAAGACTTTAGAGAAGTTGGTGGTTCTTCATGGAAGCAGTAATGTTTTCTGTGGTGTTGCTTGATAATCAGACTAAAATTTACTTTTGCCATCCTTTTTGCATTTTTGTATTTCAATTATCTGTTGTTGCAGTGCACAGTCACCAGATGGCTGACACAAGCTGGAGACATTAAGCCATCATAGTAGAAATTAGCCACCTTGACCATGTCCAGTCTATTGCCTTGTCAGTGCTACTTCTAAGTCAGTAAATTTCCACAAACTGGAAACTAAATCTCACAAGTCTTTTTGTATAGTATGACGCTACATCCCCATTTTAATACTCCCCACATAATCTGGCCAGTGAAATGTTTCACAACAATACCAGCCCTTTAAATTGGTGAATACTTGTGAGATGAGAGGTCTGGGTCCAGGTACATTTACCAGTACTAAAGTAGTCACTTAAGATTATTATGTTTTAACATTTATGAGATTACAGTATCTTTCCAATTATGGGTATGATGTTAGTGAAGCTTTCAGCCAATTTATTCTCAAAGTCCCAGAGTAAAAGAGGTTGGAGTAGCAGCGAGCATTAATGTCAGCTTTGGTATCTTTTTTCATACTACCACCAGGAGTCAAAAATTTTCATTCCAACAAATGCATTTTTACATTATTATTACAATTACATTATTCAGTCAAATAGTGTTACTTGATGTGTTTTTTATTTGTAGCATAAAAATGAAACAAAAGCAAACCCTAAGCTGTTGAGTATAATATCAATGCTGTATCATTTAGGTGCTGGGTCTTTTGCTCTATTCTCCTGTGTATTGGATGGAGTGGAGAGACAGCAGAGCCACAGAGCTGTCTACAGGTCAACACACATGGCAATTACAAAAAACTATTTACTTCATCTCCAAGAGAACACATATGATGGAAATCTACATTTCTTGTGTCTGTTTTCAGGTTTGTTCCTCGTCATGCAGATGAGCTTGGCCTAGAGACAGATGACCCAGTGTTAATGTTGAACCAGTCTGAGGATCTATGGTGTCAGGGTTATAACATGAGGACCGGAGCTACCGGCATATTCCCTGCCTTCTATGTTGTAAGGGTAGCCAAAGATATTAGTCAAGGTATTTTGCAAGGAACTGGACACTAAAAACAGAATTTTACATTAAACATATTTTGATAATTTAATGTTACCTCTCCTTCCTCTCTCAGTCCGGAAAGATGGTTGGATAGAGCAGTTCCTTGTGCGATTCCTGGGGTCAGTTCAGGTACCCATCCACAAAGGAAATGATGTGCTGTGTGCTGCAATACAAAAGGTACCACTATACAAAAGCCCATCATTAGTGATAAAATGGTATCAAACTCCAGATCATCAACCTGCAGCTCATGATTCTTGCACTGTAGAGCAGCTTTTTAGAAAGAGCCTATCCTTTTATGTTTGCATTTTTAAAAGTCTAATTAAAGTATTAACAATACATTAACCTCTTAGAGCACCACTGATTAAAAGGGGCTATTTTAATGTTGAAATACTAGACTGAAAATTAATCAAATGAATAAAATTGGTCGCTCACTGTGACAAACTTGGAAGAGAATAATTAAATCTCTAGCTCTACAGAGCTTTTTACTTTCTCACAGCTGATTACATCAGCCTCAGCACTCTCATTACCCTTTTTTGAGCCCAAAATAAATGTCCAGGGAAACATCTCAGTTGTTTTCTCCCTTTTTAGTTTTAATTATTTATTTGTTTTATTTATATTTGTTTGTCTCTCTGGTTATGTGTACGTGTATGTGTGTGTAAAAACAACAGAGGAAACTGCCTGTATACAGGTTAGATAAACTAATTAAATATTTAAAAATAACAAACATTACAAACAAAAAATAATAACAATGGATGTGGGGCAACATTAAAAAAAACAAAAAACAAAAACCACCACTCCAAATGGCCACAGAGTATGCAAAGAAGCCTTGGATGAAAAGGGCCAAAAAAAAGCAAAACTGTTTTTAAAAAAAAGCCAGCATTTAAAAAATAGTGTATTCACAAAGCTGTATAGCTGTACAGTCGTGTATCAGTTGAATATCAGTTAAATGTGAATAAATCAAAGGATCCCACTATAAAAGAAGTCTTGTCCCTCCTAACAGCTTCTTTTAAAGAATTTATAGACAAATTATAAAATATTTAATGACCAACCATTTGGAGGTGTTATTTAGTATACAATTTAATATGTGACGCCAATGGAGCATGTGTAATATTCAAGATATTAATGTATATATGCCAAATATGTGCAAGCAGCTAGCAAGACTAGCTGTGCTTGACCAGTTGTCAGTTGTAAGTGGAAGCATACTTCTCTTAATATCTCAGAACAGCGTTCTGTCCAATAAAGAATCTAGGAAAATCTGAGAGGTAAATAGTGGTAAGTCAACAAATTACATAGCGGTTTTTCATCACAAGTTTATTAAGTTTTTGCCTAATCTCTTTGGTCAACATAAGAGGACAAGGAGTAACAGTGTAATCTAGAGCAGCTTTCAAAAACTTTTTTTGCAAGACAAGCTCCATGTGCGAAGTCTGCAAATCTTCCCCAGCTCTGCATGCTTAATTGTCAGAGGCACAATACCACTGATGTATAAACACTCTCAAAGACAGCCACTCAAAACAGATTAAAAATCACTATCTTAATTACCATAACAGATATGAAAAAGAAAAATAAACTCACCGGAGACATACATGCTTTTTATTTGAAAATAGGAGCAATGTGTCCTGATACTTCGGCAAAAATGTATAAGCACTTCAAAACCTGGAAAAAAAAGAATAATAATTTTTTTTTAAATGTGAAGAAGACTAAGTTTAATTACACTATAACAGAATAAAACAGACCTATCAAAGATTTTGTTAAACTAGTCTTTTAACGGACTCAAATCCAGTGTGTTCTGTAAGTGCAAAGCTGTACCTGTTGCAGCTGATCACAAAGATTTATTTTACTTTAAAACTTCGGATCCAAACCCTCATTACACCACAGAGTCGACTTCTTTGGCTTCAGGCTTAGTTTGCAAAGAAATGTGTTCTCTCCTCTCAGTTCATGTTGTAAAATAAATTTTTACTTTTAAGCAGGGTGACCTTGCTTTGTTCAAAAAGACTGGATTTTATTGATTCCTGTGGTAAAATTAGCTCATTGTTGGAATGTCAGTAATGCCATTTTCTAATTTTTTCTGCTTTGTGGAACTAGGCTTATATTAGTTAGAATAATTAAGTAAATAACAAACAAACGGGTAACTAGAGAACAACGCTCATGTGCTTCAAGTATCTATTTGCATTATCTAAGCGATGATGGCACATAGTTGTCTGATTCTTTACAATCTTAAGCAGGACTTACTTACACACATTTGTAGTAATTTTAGACTTAAAATTAAAGAAGACCAACATTTTTTGACCATGTAACTGCATCAACAAACTCAGCTTCTCTTAAATCCAACATTGAATGTTCTTGTAATTTTGTGGAAGAATTCAGAAGTTTAAGTGTCATTTCCCTGGGAAATATAGCAAAAAGAGTTATGACAAAGACAACTACCAGCAGCTGTAGCAGAGCTGACATAGTATGGTTTTATATTATGGCAGGGCAAAGTGAGCTACCACTGTCCATTAGTCAGACTTAGGATAGTCTTTTTTGGAGATATGAGACTGGGGATAATCTACTTACTATGAATGTTTCTATAAACCTCTAATAGTTACTATCCCTATTTGGGCCCACTGCACTTCCCAAAACTCCTTTAACTTACTTGCTCCTTGACATTGTTAAGCACAAAATTCTAAATAAGTCAATTTGACTTTTTAGTCTTTTGATACCATTTGTAAGCAGGGTTACTGGATAATTAATGAACATAGCCCATTAGTTTTTTGGGTTTTTTAACACTGTGCAACTAATAGACCAATTAAAAAGTATACCTTTAATGCTCCACATTTGTGTTAATCAACTTACTATTTGATTATTTGTATAACAGGTGGTATGTAACAGGCGGCAAGCAGGTCAGCCCCCCTCAGCTTGTATCCTGGAGGTCAGCATAAAGGGTGTGAAGATCAGTGTCGAGGACCAGTGTCACTCAGCTTACAGGGTATGTACACTACTTTATTTACATTTCTATTTACCCTTTTTTCTTTTTACTGTCACACTTTTTAAACTGTAGCTAATGGGAAAATTTGCAAAGATGATCATGATGTTGTACACAGGACTCTTTGCTGTAGTTAGGTGTATACTGCTGTACATCTGTAACCAGAAGTAAATACAAGCTACTTAAAAAGGAGTTATAACATTAAGAAAGAGTTATAATATTAATAACTCTTCCAATTCTGATAAAAACACAAGGATTTAACCAGGCCCTACAGTATTTTGCTGCCTCACACATCTAGACAAACCTTGAACTTAAGCATTTTTATTTTACATTTCTCTCTCTCCCTGTGGTTCTCCTTGTCAGGGAGAACAGTGTTTTCATTTCTTCCAGTTGAAGAACATTTCATTCTGTGGCTGTCATCCAAAACACAACAAGTGAGTTGAAACTACTTAATGGATTATGTTGTTCAATCAAATCACACACACACTAACACAGACATACACATTCACATGCAAGCACAGACACACTCACATAAAAGCGCACAGACAAGAATTTTTTAAAACTTTGTAAAGTTGCTCATTTTTCCTCAGTGGTATACTTTTCGAGAATAAAGATGCAAGGCTCAGAAATAGGAGTTTGTTGCTTGTACCTTGTACTGCTTTGTACCACGGCAGTATTAAATAAATATTTGCAAATAAACCTCTTAACTGTAAACTTCCTTAGCAAAGCTAATTATTGCACTGCAGGTATTTTGGTTTTATCACCAAACATCCTGACCAACAGCGCTTTGCCTGTCATGTGATGATGTCTGAGACAACTTTACATCCTCTGGCTGAATCTGTAGGGTAAGACCAATTCTATTTGATTCTATTTGAATCTATTCCATTCTATTCTGCTTTTTTTCATTTTTTCTTACAAATACATGTATATATATACAGATAGATAAATGGATGGATAAATAGATAAGAGAGAAAGAGAGAGAGAGAGAATTATATATATGTATCTGTGTGTGTGTGTGTGTGTGTGTGTGTGTGGGTGTGTGTGTGTGTGTGTGTGTGTGTGTGTGTGAGTGTGTGAGTGTGTGAGTGTGTGTATATGTCCACATACACTGTGCACATTTTTTATTCAGGGTTAGGTTTTACAGTGAAAACAGTTGTACATTATCTAGAGCAACTGGGATGTTGTTATTGTTTTTTTGCAATGTTTTTCAGTGTACTGATCCCTTGGTGGCTTGGTGTCACAATGGGGCTTACAGGGTACAGCCATGTCAAAAATCTGGGTAGTCTGGTTCAGCCCCTGCAAGTATTACTTGGAATAAACAGGGTTTAAATAATTTCTAATTTTATAGAAATAAAACAGCTATTAATGTGTTGTTCAAATGTTCTAAATATAAACAAAACCTTAGATACACATCTTTTTATAGCATCCAACCATGCTGCTTCTTAAATATTGAAGTTTTAATTACCTCTCAATGGGAAATAAAAACTTTTGATTTTACGAGGAGCACATCCGTCTGGTTTTGGGATTCTGAAACCAGACGACGGCTCTCCCTTGGATTTAGGGTGAGAAGCTCGGCCATCCGGGAGGAGCTCACAGTAGAGCTGCTGCTCCTCCGCGCTAAGAAGAACCAGATGAGGTGGCTTGGGCATCTAATTAGGATGCCTCTGATCATCTCCCTGGTGAGGTGATCAGGGTACGTCCCACCGGTAGGAGACCCAAAGGCAGACCCAGGATACACTAGAGAGATTCTGTCTCTCGGCTGGCCTGGGTCTGCCTTAGGGTCTCCTCGGAAAGACGAAATAGCCAGGTTGAAAGAAGTGTGGGCTTCCCTGCTTAGGCTGCTGCCACCGCAACCCGACCTCAGATAAGCGGTAGAAGATGGATGGATGGATGGATGTGTAACCCAGTAAAAAAAATCCCTATCCATAAAACAGATGATAAATAGTAAATAGTTTAAATATGTTCATCTTTGGGTAAAACTTTTATGGCAAGTGCAAAAAGAATATTTCATAAAGGTTAAAATTGTTTGATAAACGAGTAGAAAGAAAGAAATAAATTTAAAAAGACACAAAGGTGCATTGTTTAATATTTCATCTGACCCCAGGAATATTTGCTTCCAGAAAATGATTTACAGAAAATTGTTGACCAAGTTTTTGTGTCAGGCACTTTGTTTATTTGTTAAATACATAAATAACCCCTTGATAATGAAACCTTGGTCTGTCCCCTAGCGCCACCATCAGGCCAAACTTTTCAATTAGAAATAATTTATTTTGAAGAGTTTTCATCCAAATCATCTCAAATTTACTGACAACATTAATGACCACAAGAGTATGAACCCTACTGGTTTTGCTGATGATATGACCTTTCCTGCAGCACCACCATCAGGTCAAACTTTCAGTTTTAGAGTTAGTGTATCTAGAAAATCTTTCATCCAAATCTTATCTAATTTGGGGTGCGCATTCATGACTCTCACAGAATGAACCATGTTGATTGATATGTCTTGTTTGTTTGTCATCAAAGCGTATGACACGGGACAAAACTTGGAATGTCTTCAGAGACATGATGGCTGGAAATATTGCCCTTCCAGTCTCAGTGTTCCAAAGGCTTGCTGTTGCTTTACCTTTTGATTTGTACACTCCTGCCAAAATGAGCAAGTCAATGTAGGCTTCCAAGTCAACTACATCTTTCCAACTGTCTCCACACACACGCTTCCCCTCTAAATTTGTCATCCCAAGAACAATATTTTCAACTGATGGTGT
>JAQNCA010000028.1:7566499-7579608 GCA_029783725.1 Acanthurus tractus | reverse complement strand
GGAAGATTGTTCCACAGGAGAGGAGCTTGATAACTGAAGGCTCTGGCTTCCAATCTACTTTTAGAGATTTTTGGAACTACCAGAAGGACGGTCCTGAGACCTTAATGATCTAGTCGGATAATAGGGTACTACGAGCTCTTTAAGATAAGATGGTGCCTGGTCCTTAAGCGCTTTGTAAGTAAGAAGAAGGATTTTGAATTATATTCTAGATTTTACAGGCAGCCAATGCAGAGAAGCTAATACTGGAGTAATGTGATTTCTTACCCCAGTTCTTGTCAGTACACGTGCAGCGGCATTTTGAATCAATTGCAGACTCTTCAAAGACTTAATGGTGCACCTCGTTAGTAAGGAGTTGCAGTAGTCCAGTCTGGAGGTAACAAATGCATGAACAAATTTTTCTGCATCTTTTTGTGATAAGATATGCCTGATTTTTGCTATGTTACAGAGATGAAAGAAGGCAATCCTTGAGATTTGTTCAATGTGAGAGTTAAAGGACATATCCTGATCAAAAATAACCCCCAGATTTCTAATGGTGGTACTGGAGGCTAAGGTAATACCCTCTAGAGTAGCTATATTGTGGGATAGTCTGATCCGATGTTGTTTAGGGCCAAGTACTATGACTTCGGTCTTATAAGGCTGCATTTCAAAACTTTATTGTTCTGTAACACTAATGTAAAGCATTAACGTTGGGTTTCAGTCACTTTAGGTTTAGGTTAGCCACTGTTAATAAGATAGGTGAAATGCGGACATTCAACATTAGATAATAAGATCAATTAAGTCATTCACCATGGGAAATACAACCTACAAATCATTCAGCCAGTTAAGTTAGAAAGTTAGTTTGATCACACAGGAGAGATTCCAATAGTCTGGTGTAAAATGACTAAAAGCAGTCCTTTTGAGATCAGTTCTAACATGTGGTACCAGTGGGTTCCAGATCAGCATAGATGTTGCCTAATGCATGATGGGGGATTCCAGTCTTTACAGGTATACAGACATCTATGCTTATTGCATATCTCAGTCAAAGATGACCTACCAACCTTTTCATTGAGGACACAATTGTTAGGGGGGAAAAAACAAGTAAAAAATTTAAATGTAAATTTGTCTTCAAGCCAGAGGCAAGATACCTGTATTCTGTAACACTTTCAATATTTACACTATTGACTACATTGACATTTACACTATTGTAGAGACATGCAAATCATAGTGGTCTCCATCCTTGAATCTTAAAGTAAAAATGAATTTAGTTTTATTTGTGTATTTACATGTGTTCTATCATCTCTTCTGTTTTATACTAGACTTTCTTTTATTTACTTCTCTTGTATCCCACAGGAGGGCATTCCAGCAGTATTACTCGGAACACATTGGCTACTCCTGTCCCACTGAGGATATCTTCATTGAATAACACCTCTGCTCCATCTACACTCTGCACATCATAAATTGGGCCACAGAAATAATGTCATGAGAGTAGTGGTACATCCAGTGATGCAGCAAGTGTTTCCTTGTTACCATAGAAAAACTTCTGTGAATTGACAAGATCACGAGATGTTTCATACAGTGAGAACAAATAAGCCTACCCAAACTCATACACAAATATCTATTGATATTTTTATGGGTTGAAATGATTTCTAGAGATTGTATGTAAAACCATATGGACAGCCTTTGGGACAATGGGATTAATTTAAAGACAGAATGTTTGTACCATCAATTTGTAAACTTGCGATGACAGTTAAATTATTAATCATGAGTTGTGCATAAAAAAACATGAGTCGTTTACCACGTTTGATGCTCTGTAAAGCTGTAGTTAGGGCCAGCAGTGCTTTGAGCTACTGTTAATGCTAATGTCAGCATACTAGTATGTGCAGAAGCACTTACTAACATATAATGTCTACTATTATATTTATTTACCGTATCAGACACTAATGTTAATTAAAAAACACTGAACACAAGGCACATTCAAGTTGAACATTATCTCTATCTGCAGCTGGAGTTCTAGACTGTGTATGTATATATATATATATATGTATATATATATGTCAGACATTGTCATTGCCCAATTTATTTTTGTGCCTGCCGACTAACTCAGATGTTCACCTGAGTTAAAATTAGGCACATTAAGTGCTTCCTAAGAGGCTCTTAATCCTCAATTTTAGTCTGCAAACTTATGGAATATCTATTTAAAAGCGTATCATATTTTGACTAAAAGAAAAATTTCTGATTGTCTTACACATTGAAAACAAAATGACCTCATTAAATGATTAATTGGAGAGAATGTTCTTTACTACCTTTTTTAACCATGAGCAGTGTGTTCACTTGGGTAAACAAGCAGCAACTCAGTGCCATAGTCATCAAACTAGAGTTCGAGTTACAGATATTTTAATTACAGTACAGTTGCAGCTTAAGCTTGAACTTCAGGTGAGAGAAGCATTTTTCATTGATGTTGCTGAGTTCACCAGCCTAAAATCAAACTTTGGGCAACTGCTTGATTGGCAGGTATGCTAAACACAAATACAGATCTAACCACAAACACAGACCTAATAGTAAATGGTCTGCATTTATATAGTGTTTTTGTAGTTTTCTGTTAACTAAAAGGGCTTTCCAATATAAGTCGGAAAATGCTTGCCTGCTCAACAAGAATACATACACATACCCAAACAACCACAGAGAAGCCATCAGAAGCAATTTTACCTGAGGCACTGATGTGCAGACTGGAAAAACTGGGAATTGCAACACAAACGTCTGATAAATTAACAACCCACTTTCCATCCTAAATCACAGTGACCAGTTGTTTAAGAGAACAGCAAGACTGCATGTTTATAAAAAGAGAGTAAATCTTCTGTCTTTAAATTAACTTTATTCTGGCTTTAATGGACCTGCTTGTTGTTTTTTTAAACAGATGAGGACAGATTGATGTTTCCTAAATGTAAACAAAACAAAACAAAGCGACATTCTTTGTCTTCTTACCCCAAACTTGACAATCTACTGTTGAAACCCTTTTGAAGTTGCTGTTAAGGTGCCTCATTTATTTTTTGCTGCTTTTTTTCCAAATGTGGTTCCAACTACATGCAGGCTTTTTCTGGTTGAGTACTGACATAGTTTAATTAACTTTGTAATTACTGGGCCTGTATGCTGTAAAAAATATTATATGCGCAACAGAACAGACTGCTAGGATGATGGATCACTGTCAGTCATATTTTTACTTTCAGTCCACACTTCTTTTCCATTGCCTGCTTAAATTTAGGACTAAGATTGGAATCAAGTCTTCAGAGATTGTTTTTAAGTCCCAAAAAAATTGAAATTAAATTCTGAATGTGGCTTTTGAAGAGTTATCTCTATATAAATTGTCCAACAACTTAATTTCTTGCTTTTAAAGAAGGAAAAAAAAAATTGTGCAGTTCCTTTTTGTTCACAGCTAATAAAAGATTAGCTCAAGACTTATAGCTGTGGTAATCAACATTGTTTCCAACTGATAAAAGGACAATAAAGGAGTCCCTCAAAGTGGCATTATTGCTGAACAACACAGTTAAACTCAGTGTTATTTTTAAGATTATTTTTAGCCAAATGTTTTGATACTGTTGTGTACAAATTCCTCTCTCATAAATGTTGACTGTAGCAGCAGGTAGATATTGTCAACTAAAAATCTCTGATTAACTCAATGTTAGCTAACTGTCTAAGGACATACATACAAAGTAATGTACTTACAGATGAACATAGCAGAGCATTTGGTAGAAAATAAGTCAGGTATTTTTCTCAAGAGTTAAGGTAGAGACCAATCTACAGCTTAAAAGATTTTGAGTTTATCTGGTCTTTGTCAGGTTTTATCAGGTCACCTGAACATGACTCAAATGTTGCTTTTTGTTCACTGGATAGGTAAAGAAGGAAATACTTGCTTACATAGTAGTAATGACTGATTTTAAACATTTTTACTTTCAGTTATAACAGTTTGTAATGTTGTCCCGAAGTAACTAATGCAACCTTAGGATGTGGAATTTGAACTTTTAGGTTTGGAACTCCAGTCAACCAGAACACATCTGCACAAACAGTTACACTATATGGTGTTACCACATTTCAGCAGGTAGACTTAATGGAAAATGACTCTATGCTTTATGTCTGAAAAACAGTGCCTACTTATTTTTTTCTAATGGTGATGTTGACTGTCCTCTTTATTAACTGTTGACCATGAATGTCTTCAGTCACAGAATATAAAGAGAAACTACTGTGGAACAGCTATTTGGATAAATAGTCATGTTGCTGAATATGACCTGGTACACTTAAGATGGCTGACATGGAATGATAAATAATGTGGCTGGGACTGAAAATAACTGAAAATAGGCCAGTTAAGGTCAAACTAATAAGAGTGGCTAGTCGTGGTTCCATGGTAATAAACTGATAACTTTTTTACTATAGAACTGATAAATATGACACCAGTTCCCTTTTGGAAGACAGTAATGCAAAATGATAGTAATACCACATTCTGATGAGATTCTGCACACCTGGAAAAGGAAAAAATTAATCAAGGTAATAGCAGCATTAGTCCTAGGAGTGTTAATAGTCTTAATAATATTTCTGTTTATTTTCATTTGCCATGAACTTGCTGTTTTTGTGGCCTAGAGAGAACAGAAAATATTTTTCCAAAAAGTCAGTTAAGATGGCAAATACTTTTTGCACAAAAAATGCTAAAGGTGAAAAGAAACTTTACAAAGCATGTACCTTTTCTGTACAACAAACCTTTTTATTACTAAAATCCTTAACGTTGTCTTTCAGACAGCAATGTCTTGCTTTAATTTCACAACAGTATATATAGTTTACTTATACAACAGATACTTCACATTTACTCAAAATCAAATTTAACCATTCAAAATCAAATTTGATCATCCAAAATGTAAAGCAGGCAATTTTGTCATTATATGAGGAATTAAACATTTCAATTTTTGAGTCTATTGGACTTTCCGGGGCCTTGTGTAAACACTGCATGTTTATTTCCATTCCAGCCATCTGAGGTGCAAAAGTTGTTTTTATCCATCAAAGAAAGTATGTGTTTACATGTTCACACATGTCTGCACAAGGACTGATTATGTTTGTGGCCTACGGTTGATGGAGATGAGTTTTAAACAGTTTTTGTTCCATGTTCATGCAGTTTGATTCTTTACTGATCAATGAGTTAGAAATTAATATGTTTTTGTATATTGATGTTGCTGGTATTTAAAAATTGCAAATCAGCACTAAGAAAATGGTCACTATCAGCCCTGATGCAGTTATCTGCGATGTCAGTCTCAAGGGCTCAACCAAGGAGGTCAACAAGGACATATAAGCAACACAAGGGGAGGGTGAACCTTTTTTACAGCATGGTGATGAAGTGGGATGTTAAGGTAAACTTGGCAGACAGAGATGACAGCAAAAATGCTGATGACGTCCATTTTCTTCAAATTCTAAATATATGAAACAGAAATATATAAAAATACATGAAATCTATATAAAAATAGAAAAATATATATACACCCACACACACACATACATATATACACATAGACACACACACACACACACACACACACACACACAGAGACACTGTAAAGGTACTGTATGTATCTATGTATGTATGAATGTTTGTTTAGGAGTTATTATTGTATGCTGTTGATTTGACCAAAACCTGGGTGTAATACCGCATGATATTGATGTTGTAAAATTAAGATTCACAGAGGCTGCACTAACTAGTGATGATAATGGTGATTATTCTTGTCAATAAATCACATTTTCAGCTGCACTTAAAATATTCTTTTGTAAGTCTAAAAATGATCCTTTTAGAAAATATAAGTCAGTTAGAGCCTCTTGCTCTTCTTCTTGTTCTAAGCAACCCACTCTATTGCTTCTCCCAAATGGACAGACCAATGGCATGCTATTCTCCTAGCAGCAAACTCCATCTTTAGCCAAGTCAGTACCTCAAATCTTATTAAGGATTATAAACCAGACTTTTGTAGCCATTACTGAGCTTGTGTCCCGTATGATTACGATGCATTTAAATAGCATAGACATCCCACATAGCCAACTGATCAATTAAATTTTAATAACTGGTAGTATGTAAACAAATTATAGCAACAAAGCTTTCATTTGGTGGCTTAAAAACAAAAGAAAACAGTTTTGATGGATAACAGCTAAAGTAGTGTTTTTTGCTGTAAAAAAGAAAACACCCTTTATGTTTGATTTAAAAAGGCAAACTAAACCAATTTTACAGATAAAACTCAGTTAACTCATAGTTAGTACAAGTGAGCCTGTGAAAACAGTTGTATCATGTTTTTTGTGGCTCTGGAGGCGTCTGAGATGTCACAGTGTTGTCATATTGTAATCTGGACAGGTGCTACACAGGAAGCCTGAAAACATAAACTGAAGATGATATGAAAGATAAGTTTATTACTAGGCAGGAAAGGTCAAATTAAAGACACTCTTAGTTGCATTATGGGAAATGTAGGGTCCCTGGGAGTTTAAACAATACGAAAGACTTAAAGTCTATTTGCGTGTGTGTGTGTGTGTATATATATATATATATATGTATATATGTATATATATATATATATTTTTTTTTTTTTTTAACTCTGCTGCATTGATGTGAACCATACTTTTCACTGCATTTTGTGTTTCCTACAAGTCCTGAAGCTGAGGTGTAAAAAATGTAATAAATACAGTTCATGCTCTAGCTATTCACTTTACAAGTTCACAGCAAACACTGAGAGGAGAAATAAAGTCAACAGAAATTCTTGTCATTCTTTCCAGACTCCCTTTTTTTCAGGTTAAAAACAATATACATCTTCCTATTGATGCATTATAGTTTGACCTATAACAGCAAGTCTCTGTTTTTAACAATTTAAATATAAGACTTGGTGCTCTTTTGTACAGAGCTAACATTAACATAAACATTAAGCTCATTAACTAAGCTCAGTTTAGGGACTAAAGCGTTATTATAGATCCCACTGATTGCAAGACCCATCCTCACCTGCCTCTGATTGGTTGCCTTTGCTGGTTGGACATGACAATGGGTGAAGTTGATTGGTCAAAAAAAATACCTCATCTCTTTTCTTCTTTTCTTAACCACTTTTCCTCGACATCATTAGGCCTAGGTAAGATGTGGGGTGAATTCATTAAGACTTAGCAAATGACAACAATGATGCTATGAGAACCTGACTGCCATTTCACATGGCTGTGTAAATGCAGGTTAAACTGCAATTTTTGAAGAAGGGCTACAACAAGATATAGATATGTCCCTTCGTGCTGTTCCATGCATATATTCACCATTTTTATTTTGTTCCACACATAGTAATATCTAATTTTACACAAAATAAGAGAAATAATTCAGGAGCAGGGAGAAGATAAATCTTATGTTGCCTGCCCTTTACTTATTACAAAATTGTACAATAGATAGTCTATCAAATTACAAACACTTAGCAACCAATTTTACATTTGCATTATGAGAAAAAAAAAATCAGTCTCTCACACTTGTATTCACATTAATAAATAGAGACAAAAAATACTAGCTACTTGTGTCCTTGAGTCTTATTATTCTTCCTTAAAACATTTGCTTAAACTGAGGTATGTTTGTACAGGTGTTGAGATCATTTTCTAGAGATTTCCATATTTGACACAAAATTTTCTCCTGTGATCCTTACCCTATGAGCTAAAAAGAAATAACTTCTGCAGATTTTCTGGTAATATTCTGTTTTTTGCTCTAGTTATCCTGATTTAATAAACTGTCTGTTTATGTGTTCTTATCTACCTTGTGAATAATTCTTATATATATATAAAAGCATTTTTTTGCTTGTAAAGTATGAATAGCCCCAAACTTCCATACAGCAAAAAAGTAACTAACCCCCCCCCAAAAAAAAAAATCATAGACATTTTGCCTTGTGGGACTCTACATCAATGTGGATCATCATGATTTTAGCTTTGAATTTGATATTTTACAATGTATAATATCAAAAGCTTTCTGTAAATCAATGAATACACCAATTTTATTCTTACTTTCTATTGCTGAAGTAATTTCTTAGTTTTTAGACTGGTTTGTCTCAAAACTAATATGACTTTCACTTTTACATTTTATTTTTTATTAATAAAATTACCTAATTGCTTTACAAATACTTTGTCAAGCATAACAATGATACAGTAATAAGTATACTAGTCTGTAGTTAGTAAAACTGTGTATGTCTCCAAATTTACAAAGTGGAATAACCTTTGCTACTACTATTTTATCTGGAAAAAACACCTGTACATAGAGTGATTAAAAAATAACTATTTGATTTGATTTGATTTTAAATTCAATTGTCTATTTTATAATAATCATATCACTACAGCGTGATGAGGGATCCCAACAGCAAGAGAAGCAGCATGACTTTGCAATGTTAACACTCTGGGGACATTTTTTCTCAAACATCAGCTTTGCAGAACCTGATTCCTATGTGTTTTTGATGTTCAGTTTAGCTGGTCTCAGAGTAATAAAAAATGTTCTGTATTTGAGGTACAATGTCCACCACCGGTTCCAAGTACATAAAATTCACATAAAACAAAAGGGAACATTTAGAGATGTGTTGTCCATTAGTAGGCCATAAAGAATATGACACTTGACTTTGACTGTGACAAAACCAAAGCCCCTTGACTTCTTGTTGTTGGGATTCCTTCAGTCACAACCACACAATCTGTAAGGCTCCCCCATCGCAAAAACAGCTCGCAGGCTTTCATCGGTGGTCTTGAACCACCAGTTGATTTCTTAATTTTACATTTAGAAACAATTGATAGGATTTCACCATCAATCACTCCCTCAAAAAACATAGACTATAAAACTTGACTTTTTCCATTCCATACACCAATTGAATAGATTTTGCAAGATTAGGCCCAAGATTGTCAAAAACAGAATCTATTTACCATGTTCTTTAGGTTTTTAAATTTTGCATTATTTTCAAATTAACAGGGTACATTTGTGGACACATGATTATTTCCTATTACCTTATTTAGAATTTGCCAAGTGCCTTCTGTGTTATGTTTATTTTCTTGTTACACTTTATGTCTCACTAGACAGTGTTTATAATACAGTGATAGGTAGGTCTTTAGAGATAAGTCATATGGAGTGCTTACCTCTCCTTTTAACACCCTTCCCACTGCTCCCAAAGGAGTTAATCACAAAATTTATTTACTGCTTCATCAGTTCTTACATTCACATACCTGTGACAAACTTATAATCTTATATAAATTATACAAACGTATATAAACTTATATAAACTTATACTATACTCTGGTTATTCCACCCTCACCTTTTTCTTCATTATACAGTCATATATTAAAGTTCAGGTAAATGATCATTTACATAATTAATTAGCAGGGCAATTCTTGCAGTTTTATGAACAAGATTTCTAAATTTCAATTAGTGTTGCACTGTTCAAGGTTATCCTACTGGGCTTTGTGATGAGTGGATACAGCCCTCTGTTATATAATGCATCTAAAAAGCCAGCCTCATAAAAAATACCACTTAATTAACAAGTCTTGATCTGAACTAAAACAAGTTACTGTGTGCTAAAAGGGCAGCAGCATCCACCTAATAAAGTCCTTACAAACACCATCAAAAAAAGTGACACCGACCTGAGAGAGCTGGCTGATATAGACAAGGGAGAGGGAGGGAGAATAGAGGGAAAAAGAAGGAATTATCATGACATAAAGTCTTTGATCACGAAGCCTCATGTTACTCTACAATACTGTTTTTTATCCATTATTTTTATGTATAGGTTAATCTAATGAAAAGCAGGGCATGTCTTTTCAACAAAAGCAGTATGAAGCACAAAAGGGAAAGATTGATTTAGTTTCAATTCCAACACCGAACTAGAATATCTCACAACTGAGTGACAGCTGGTCTGGTGTAATCTGAACTCTGGTCTAATCTGAACTCCCCCTCTGAAGATTTTAGAAATAAATTAAAAGATTTTAACTCAATGAGTGTTTAGCTGTTGTTTTTCTGAGGTGTGCTACCATATATCTTGGGCTACACAGTTTGGATTGGTCTTTATTGATTCCACACTAGTTTCATTTGATGCTCAAGACAAGGTCAATAGCAAGACAGCAGACTGAAATTAACCAATTTTAAGATTTGTCAAAATCAATCAAATTGTTACCAGCTGAGAGGAGTACAAACATTTTGTTTGGAGAGACTGGAGTAAAATTCAAAATAGACCTCAACAGGGGAATGTCACATCACCATGTACAGACATGAGACTTGAACATCATCAAGACCACTTACTGTTTCAAAGGACAATAGTGCCATAAACAATAAATCAAGTATGCAACCATGCATTCAGGGGTATTCTGATTTTCATTTTACTTCATCCCTCTCTGCTTTCTGTGACAACAAATGCTGAAAAGGCAACTATTTTAGTGTGGTGGAGTGTTCTCTCGCACCAATTGGTCTGTCTCCACTTCTGGTTTGTAGTGTGTAGATGTACTTTTTAATGATGGGAAAGATCGTTTTCTTGTGAACTCTAAATCCACAGGGTTTTGTGGTGACAGATATCAGTTTTCAGAAGAGTCTGTCTCCTCTGTGGAGCCGTCGCTTTCCACCTCCATCTTCCTTCTGTGATGGATGTTTCTCCTGGGTGAGGCTTTCCTTTGCACCTCTCTCAGCCCCCCTACAGCGCTGCCACTGCTGTTGCTACCAGGACTCACTGAGATCTGGGCGATTCTAGACAGTAGTGTACAGCAAAAGAGATACAAACATAGGAACAAAAGCGAGAAAGAGAAAACCAAGTAAACATGGGGTAAAGGGGCAATGAGGAAAAGGGATGAGAACAACAAAACAAGAAGAAACATGGTTTTACAGTTTATACTCTGGTTATACAGTATACAGTCTATGTCTACTGATGCATGTGTGTCTGGTTGTGTGAGTGCATGTGCTCTTACAGTTTGTCCAGTTCCTGGTCCATCTCTGGATCAATTAGCAACTCTGCCTTGCTGGGTAATGCTCCTGCAGATAGAGGGCAAAAATTCCAGTCTGTAGAAATGCATTAATGAACATTCTTGAAATTTTATTGATACATTTTCATACATGCATGGTCTTTACTGTTGATGGCTTTGCTTAAAGGATTATGTGAAGGCCCTCTTCTTCCTTGCACATACAAACTGGTGCTGAGGACTTTTTCTAATCAACCTCTTCCAAGATCCTACATGATGTGGGCTAGCTGGGGGATAAAAGTCAATTTAATTCCTGTCTAAAGAAGCACACTATTATTCCTTGACTGATTCCACTGCTCAATGGATACTCTCAACTCTCAGCTGTTAACCACTCTGCCCCTAAGAAGTTTGTCAGGTTATCTGAGTGCAGAACTTGCAGAACTGTGTGCATTAGGTTAAAAGGATTTATTTTGGTAATCATTCCTAACAGTTAGGAAGTTAAGCTACAAATGGTTTATTGATGCAAAATATTACAATTTTTAAATCTATATGACTGATGAAGCCAAATCTCCACATTTTTTTGTCTTTTGCCATGTCAAGTCTTTGGGTAGTCAAGTTACAAGCAAGCTGAGTCTTGTAGTAGACAAGGCCAAATCAAGTTGCAAACCCTCATTTTTGTGATTTATGTCCAAGTCCTAGTCTCATGCATAGAGCTCTGGTTTATGACGCAAACTGTGTGCACATATACACAGATCATAAAATAGTATACTTCATATCATTTTAAAAATATTTCATATGTAGTAGTAGCAGTGGCACTAGCAGAAGTACTATTAGCAGTGGTAGTAAATGGGTAAAGTAAAACCTACCAATAGTTTGGTTGATGGTCTCATGTTTAGCCAAACTCTTTAGGAAGCTGTAGTAGGACACTCTGTCAGTCTGATCTAGTGCTTCCTTCATACAGGACCTGGGAGGATGACTTCACACAGGCAAAAAGTCAAGTCAGCTATAACAAATATATATTACAACTAGGGCTGTCAGTCGCTTAAAATTTTTAATCGGGATTAATAGCATTAGTGTCCTGAGTTAACACGTGATTAATCGCAAATTAATTGGAAATTTTTTACATTGCTCTATATGTAACTGAACAAGATATTTATTGTGTTTTTTATACTCTAGAAAAAATTGGAGAGGACAATAATAATTCCTTGGCCATCATTTGGTATTTAAGACTGGACGAGCTCCGGTGGTAACTTAGTTCTCATTTACAATAAATACAAATTACTTTTGTTTTGACCAGAGAACCATCGGGTAAAACTTTAAAGCTAAACTTTCCATTAAAAAGTCCCTTTTCTGTATCCATTTCTGCTTTGTAACTGTTTGCAATGTTATTTTAGCGCCACTTCCTGAAACTACGGGAGCTGGCAAGGCACAGACTGTGCGTGCGTTAATCCTGCGTTAAAAAAATTAGTACCATTTGAGTTAACGTGCTATTAACACGTTAACTTTGACAGCCCTAATTACAACATATATGAGCCACATAAGTGCTCAACAACACTCCTGTTTGTGTTCAGCTGCTGCATAGTTGGAAGAACTCTAGAAATTTTGATAACCTAGGCTTGCTGATTCTTCTTTAAATGTATTTATTCAACCTAATTAAACACAAAAAAACAACCTTCTAGTAATGCAATTAACAACCCATCATGAATTTGCATTTAACTCTTTGAGTCTCTGTTGTGATAATAAAGGTTATAAAGCTCCTCTCCTGTGGAACTATCTTCAAATTTCAGTTCAGGAGGCAAACACCCTCTCCACATTTAAGAGAAGCCTTAAAACCTTCCTTTTTGGTAAAGCTTATAGTTAGGGCTGGCTCAGGCTCGCCTTGGACCAGCCCCTAGTTATGTTACTGAGCTCCTCTCTTTCATCTCTCTCCCTATAGGTTCTGCATTTATGCTCAAATCATGTCTTTTACTAACTTGCCACCATCCCCGGAGTCTTTGTGCTTTCTTGTCTCGCAGATACCCATGGATACCCTGAGGTCGCGCCAGAATTGCTGATCTTAGCTGTGCCTTCCACTGTGGCTCTGCTTGATGCTCAGAACAATTATTTTTATTGTTGTTGTTATTATTATTATTATTATTATTATTATTATTATTATTATTATTATTAGTAGTAGTAGTAGTAGTAGTAGTAGTAGT
>JAQNCA010000028.1:7547207-7566399 GCA_029783725.1 Acanthurus tractus | reverse complement strand
ATAATAGAGATTTTTATATAGTTTTTTTTCTTTATCACACACACACACACACACACACACACATATATATATATATATATATATATATATATATATATATATATATATACGTTTCGCGGACTCATGGACTTTAATAATACACTTTAACATACTCGAATCGATATTTTATGTACTCCTAAGATTAACTAACAAACATTGTAACTGGCGGTTTTATTTAGAACCGGATGTTGGTTTTGTCTTCGCACTTGCATTACTTCTATAAAGCTAGGCTGGGTTTCACTACAGAGATCTATCGTCACTCTCATTTAAGTGGACAGACAGCATCGCCTTGTCTCCAGACGCAAACAGGTATCTCAGCGATATAATATAGAGTTTCTATCTTACACTCGTATCTGACTCTGACGCAGTATGCTATGATGTTGTGTGACTATAGCTTTGGGTGTGAATTGCGTTGTTTGGCCTGGCTGTGTTGGCGCGGATGGAAAGCTCATAGCCTTGTTTTGAAGCGGCTAAGCTAACGAGCAAGGTCTCGCTATGTACATTTGCTAGACTTAAAATTCTATAGTGTGTGCAGCTATACTAGTAACATAGACCACGCTACTCGGCGCAAACTGCTTGTAGTTTCGCTGAAGAGTCGTTAAACAGAATTATTAACAGTCAGAAGTAGCAACTGTTGGTGATGTTCCTAGGCTAGCTAGTTAATGGCGCTCATCTGACCTGCTAACGTTAGTTTTCTGACGACTGCCAGTTAGGATAATACCATTAACAGTAACGTTAATGGACAACGAAATGAAAAATTCTGTGGCAACTTGTAAAAATCTGGACTATAGCACAGCATGCAAACAGTTGCTAACCTTTTTGATTTTGACGGGTTAATGTTATTCTTAAGGGTTTAACGTTAGTCTAGCTTCTGAGTAACGTTAACATTAGGGAAGCTACACATGGAGCGTGCGCCGCAATCTCTGTTTTTGGATTCAAATTATTGAAATTATTAGCCATTCAAAAGTAGGTGATCAAGAATAAGACAGTGTGTGTGGATTATTGTATGCAGTTCAAAATTGAAGCCACACTCAGCAAACGCAATTTACGAACGAGATTACAACCAGTATATAAAACACGATTGTCGCATTAGCTCTGTGATCAGTGTCAAGTTGTCCTTTGTGGTTTTAGCTATAATGCTATTGTAATCGAACGCAAATGGTCCATTTGGTCCGGAAGGCTTAAGTATAGTCCATCGATAATCGTTTCCGGTTTGTTGAGGCAAAATGAACATCCAAGACTTCCATCCGCTTGGCCGTCACATTGCTCACGAGTTTTCCTGCATTCAACAAGTAATAGTGTGAGTAAGAACTCATAGATAAATGCTTTAGTTTAAATTTATCAGAATGTCAACAAGATGTTGTGTCTTAAGTGCTTAAACATTTAGTTTTGGTAAGTTGTGCACAGCTTTGCAGTCGTTCTCACACACACCCCAAATACCACCTCCCTAGAAAATATTTTATTCATAACCACAGCAGTCGATAAAAAGAGGCATTGGCTAAATTGAATTGGTTTTAAATTGTGCTATTTGATGGATTATGTACATTGAGCTTTCTTGTTGGATGAGATTACTGTTGGAAGGCTGTCAGCTCCTAAGTTCTGTGTATGTTTGCTGCACTTTATCAGTAACAAAGTAAAAGTTGCATTAAAGTATATATGTGTGTGTGTGTGTGTGTATATATATATAATTTTGCTGAGATAAGGGTGTCCTAAGCTTGTTTACTAGACTACTTAAATCAATATGAAATATTGAAATATGAATGCATAGCCCCTCCCTGCATTAGACAATCAAATGCTCAGGCTTTTAAGCGGATGTCTGTATGCACTAATGATTTTAAGTTCTCAATGTAGTAAGTTCCCAGACATAAAGGTGGTATTTTGAATAGGTCTCACAAAAACTAAATGATTCCCCAATAAAATGGGAGTGATTTTTAAAATTGTAAGATTTATATATGATTGTATTCCTTTATATTGAAAATGAACTTGAACAAATCTAATTTTAAAATCTGAAAGCTTTATTTCTTTACTGTTAAAAAACGTTCCTTCTGGCAGCCTACCCATAGTTAACATGGAGACACTATGTTAAAAAAATGGAAATAAACCTCTATTTTGTTAATTTAAATTTATTATACCAGTATGATATGATAATATGACTGGCTCTACCTGAAATTTTAGCAATTCAGTTGGATCTAGCGGTGGATTGCAAGCACTCAACAACTCTTTCCCTGTGTTTTTTTTTTAATTTAAATTTTTCATTTTTCATTTTTCTACCCCCAGTTTAGAGCTTAGCTAAAAACCTACATGAGCCTCTTTTTTTTACTTGTAAGACCATCAGTTGCCTGTCTTTGTTGCCTGTAATATGTTAAAAGTATTAGATTTTTATTCAGTCAGAGAAAACATGTGCTGTGCTCATAGTTTAGTTATAATATCCAAGCACACCATAGAGTGTGACTTCTGCTGGCCTTCTGCTGGGCTGCTTACAGCACTGCTAGCAGGGCCTGCTCCAGCCATTTTATTTCTCTTAGCTAGTTCAAGCTTGCCATGCTGCCCCATCTACACATCTGCATAGATGTGTGCAATGGGTCGACTCCAAACTGTTCTCTAACAGCTCTACCTCATGTTTCAGCTTCTTTCTTCATTTAAACACCAGCACCTTTGACACATGGATTTTTTTTCTGCAAGTGCAACAGCTAACAGAAAAATATGCTAATGAAATCCTTTTTTTTAAATTTCTTATCAAAATGTTAAACGTGTGCAGTTTTGAGAGCTGTTTGTAAGGGCTAGGCAAATTTATAGAAAATGAATCAATTTGCGATTAGAATTAGTAACTGATGTAATCTTGCCCCTGTCAGTTATCTTCTTATCATTTCATTTATCTTGTTTTTAAAATTCTGTGAATAGTAGGCCTGGATTGAGAAAAAGATTTATTAAATCATTAAATTGTTGTAATAGTAAGTGTTGTAATAGTTGTAGTCAAGGCTTAAGCTGTGGACCTTCCATTGTCCAGGGGCGACTAACAGCCCCACACACTATGTTTGTGTGTTGCAGGCACAGTTCTCAAACTGATGTTAACAGTACTGTAGTTTGCCTGCTTGCTAATGAGTCAGCAGGCTATGTTTGCATTTTCAGTGAATTAACGATAAAGTCAACAGTTCAAATCATGAATAATATCCACTACTTAATTAATTAGGCCTACTGAACATTAATGTAATGTTTACATAAAATTTTTCACTCACCAGTGTCATTAATATTCCTGTCCAGTGACGATGATCTATGCATTTCAGTGTTTCTGTCCACGGTCAACTTGCAATGGTGTTGCATTGAGAGGCACTGCTACTTTGCATGTCGTGCACACAGCTTACATCGGTATACAAAGCATTTACTGCAAATAAAATAGCCCTGCAGCCTTTACAAGTGTACCCTCAAATTTACTGTACCCTATTAGTTTTCTTGTTAGTTTGCTACATATGAAGAAATCAGCAGTTTTAGCAAGCTATAAATTTTGATTTTTTTGTCTTTTTTCTCGCTTAACAAAAAGGCTGTAGGAGCAAGCTGTTTGGTCTGCACTTCAAGCATACTGAACTATTTGTTTTATTCTTTGTTCATTAATGAATTAAGAAAGGAAAAGTATACATTTTGGGGTCAGTTTGTTCTGAACTAATACATAACCTATAGCTTAATGCACACATTATTATTTGAAAAATATAAAAAGGGAATCTTATGAAGTCTGTGGGTGTTTCTGTCATCTATGCATGTTATTGAATTGATATCCAAGCATATTGGATCAAATTGATCGAAAGAATCGATAGAATCGATATTGATTGTATCAAATAATACAAAAACACCCTTTAAATTAGTTGTTCATTAATCATAATTGAGGTAAAGGGATCATTTTATCGTTATATTGATTTGAGGTCATATCACCCATTCCTACAGTTTATCCTTTTATTAACATGCTGACTAACAAAAAAGTGAGTCAAAAAAATGAGTCTGTTTGACTTGAAGAATTTTAGTTTACTGAGGGGTCTCCAGCAG
Organism: Acanthurus tractus; assembly: GCA_029783725.1. Lineage (NCBI taxonomy): Eukaryota > Metazoa > Chordata > Actinopteri > Acanthuriformes > Acanthuridae > Acanthurus > Acanthurus tractus. The sequence continues at coordinate 7,562,325 of JAQNCA010000028.1, read as the reverse complement.
ATCACTGCTTTCATCGACTTTCTTGGAGCAGTCCTAGGTCTAACATTGTTCTGTAAAAAAAGAGTAAACATTTTTTTAGATTTAAAATTTTTGAATAATTTTATCCAGAAACATCAAACATGAGGCTTCCACTACAATCTTTTTTTAAAAGCATTTTATTCGACGCCAACTTAGGGAAGCACTCAAGTGAACTCGCTGTTACCCACATACAGAATGCAGTGAGGTGTCGCACTAATAAAGCATTTATTAGTTTTAATCAGCCCAGAATTAGCCTCGGTGTTCTTTCAGTAAAGTCCAAATAAATCAGGTGTTGCTAAATGTCCTCAGTTGCATCTGACAAAAACATTTTATCCGTTGTCATTTGGACTTTGGTTTTAAAGCAGTAGTCTGACACTAACATTTCTTTTTTTTTATACTTTATTTTTATTGAGTCATTTTTTTACAGTATATAAAGAGAAAAAAAGAGAAACAAAAGAAAACAGCACAGATGTGCAAAAGAAAATAAGCAGATGGGCAGAGAGGCACAAGATGACAGCTATACTATTTAAGAGACAGAGCTAGATCCAGGGTTCGTAAAATAAAGTCCTTTTGTTCTATTTGTCTGTGTGCCTTTAAATCAGTCCTTTTCCCTCCCACTCCATAACAGCAACAATATTTTCATTAAACTGTACAGTAAACATTGAGAGCGTACATTACTTTAAGACCATATATTGTTGTGTTTAAGATGTTTGAGGCTACCTATTCATGGTGAACTGTCCATTTCCTCGAGTACTTATTAAATTTGTCCATACAAATATTCAAGTAAAATGTTATCTTCTCCATGTCATGTATTTCCTCCACAATTCTAATCCATTCCTCTTTCAATGGGGGCTCTTTTGCTAGCCATCTTCTTGCTATGGCTTTTTACTGGCTGCTAACATTATTTTAACCAAATATTTGTTGGTAACATTGATCGAGGGGGAGATATTACCAAGATTGTGCAAAATTGTGTCTAAGCTTAAAGCCTTATACTGATTTAATTTTGTCCACTACCTCCCGCCAGTAGACCTATGTAGTTGGGCAGTCCCAAAAAATATGAAAATTATCCGCCTGGGAATTTCCACATTCTCTCCAGCACCGTCCATAAATTGGCTGACCTTTCTGAAATTGTTTAATTTTGAGTGATAAAAAATCTAATTATATTTTCCATGCAAAATCCCTCCAATGACAATGAGATTGAGGTATTCATTTGAGTTTGGCAGATATTTAACTATTCCTCTTCTGAGAGAGTTATTTTTGCTTCTCTTTCCCAGTTGGATTTCACATAAAGTGCGGAAAAGCCATTGTGTGGCTGTAAACAGAAATAGATTCTGCTAACCAGTTATCGGTTTAATTTAGATATGTATGCATCAGTCAAAATATTAATTCAGAGCTGCAATCCTCTGTTATTTTTATATTACTAATAAAATGGATTCTAACTTGAAGGTATCTGAAGAAGTCTTGATTTTCTAAGTGATAATTATGTTTAAGTTTTTGAAAATTATCTAGTCTTAGTTTATCAGAAATAAGACAGTACGTTGTGATACCTTTAAAAAGCCACTGTTTGAAGCGCCCATCAATCTGGGCAGATTTAAAATCTTTATCACGTGCCACCCATCACAATAATTTAATGTGATTTTCCGGTTTATTTTTTATGACATTCATGAAACCAAATATTCAAGGGCGCTTTTGTCCAATCATTTAGGTTTTGTTGATGCAGTATAGATTTAGTATAGAGTTCTGTCTCCAAGCAAGCTCTGAAGGTGAATTTCCAGTTGGCCTTGTTCTAAATATTTCCATTTAACATTGTAAAGTGGGTTTTAAATAAAAAAATAAATAAATCAAAATAAATCAAATATCTGAGTTGTGCTGATTTGTAGTAGTTCGCTATATTTGGCAAAGATAATCCCCCTTTTCTTTGGGCAGTTGCAATGTATTGTATCTAATCCGTGGTTTAAAGCCTTTCCATATGAACCCAGACAACATTCTCTTCCACTCCGTTAGTTGTTTTTCAGAATTTTTACAGGTAATGATAGAAAGTGATAAAGCAATCGTGGTAGAATGTTCATTTTAATTATGTCTATTCGGTTGTGGAAATCCAGTGGTAATAAACTCCACTTATTTAAATCTGTTTTTATTTCTTTAGGAATTGGCAGATAATTTATTGCATAGATAGTTGATAAATCCTTGGGAATTTTAATTCCTAAATATTTAATGGTGGTGTTATCCCATTTAAAGTTACAAAGGGCATGTATTTGTACTGAGTAGGTTGGGTATCGTTAAGATTTTTATGAATCTGATTCCCATTCCGATTCCGGTTCTGCTTATCGATTCCAGTTCCTAACTATTCCTTATTTCGATTCCAAAATATAAACTGTCAGTTGTTTATTTAACAAAAGAAACTTTATTCCTTTACCTATTAAGAAAATGGTAAACAAAAATTAAATCGTGTCTGAGCAGCATCTGAGAAAAGATCTCGTAATAACAAGATCCTGACCTCTTAATTACGAGATAAGGTGTCGGATTTTTTTTTTTTATCTAGTGAATGCAATGTGCTTAAGTAAAGAGACGCATTGCATTCACTGCATCAAAAAAAAAAGACGCCTTTTCTCGTAATTATGAGATCCCGATCTCGTAATTACGAAAAAGATCTCGTAATTAAGAGATCCGGATCTCCCTTTATGGATACCCGGTACCGCCGTTTTTTGATTCAATTCCTACTTGGAACCGATTTTCGGTACCCAACCCTCGTACAGAGGGTATATAATTATATGAAATAACTTGAGTTTTATGTAATTTCAATTTGTAACCTGAGTAATAACCACATGTTTGTAAGGAGGACATTAATTTTGGTAAACTCAAATCTGGCTGAGAGAGAGTGATCAGTACATCATCTGCGTACAAGCAGGTTTTAAACTCAGTGTCTCCAATCCTAATTCCTCTTATATCTTGGTCCTCTCTCAATGCTTGAGCGAGAGATTCGATAAATAATGCGAACAGGGCAGGACTTAAGGGACACACTGCCGGCAGCCTCTTCCAAGTGGCAGAGGGTTGGTCAGACTACCGATGGGAGAAGTTTTTTAAGTATAAGATGACTTTAAAATTAAAACCAAATCTCTGTAATGTTAAATATAGGTATTCCCAGCTAACTGAATCAAATGCTTTTTTGGTTGAGAACAATATACTAACCTTTATTTTTGCTCATGCAATCCATTCAATGTCTGTCTATTTTTGAGAAACCCTGTCTGGTCATCATTTATTAAGTCTGGAATTCTATTCTCTAATCTTTTTACGATTATTGTGGCATACATTCTATAATCTAAGTTTAAAATCAAAATAGATCTGTACGAACTACACTCAGATTTGTCCTTGCCCTCCATAGGGATTACGGAGATGATGGCATGTCTCCAGGATGCTGGTGTTTCTCCTCCATTGAGTGTAAAGTTAAAGCATTTCATAAAAGTTGGTGATAATAACTCTCTGAATTTTTGTACCATTCAGCTGTCCTCACCTTGCATTTTATTTATTATTTGCCGCAAAATGGCACTGTCCAGCTCTTTTTGTGTTGTTTTATTTGTCATTATTTCATTTTGTTCTATTCCAACAGATGGCAGATCCAGTGAGTTCAAGAAATGTGTAATGCTCAGAGAAGCAGCTCCTTTTGGTTGTGTATACAGCTCTTTATAATCATTTTTAAAGGAGTTTTGTATTTCTTTTAATTTATGACATGTTTTCCCAGATTGTGAGTCGTTTATTTTAAGATGAGAAAGGGGCGGGGTAGGGCCCGAGCATCTTGTCTGCATAACATCCAGGAGAGTGGAGAGATAACTGGCCTTGGGAAGGCCGGTTATGTCTGGGAGCTAATGAAGTTAAAAATTGTTTTGGGTCGGGCTGACACTGCAATTTTTCCATCTGCCTTTGAGTCTCTCTGAATCTCCCTGTGGCTTGCTTCAAATATGAATAATTTTATAAATGGATCTTTCCTCCTGCTGTCTTCTTATCCTCCAGGCTAACAGTTTTTTAGCTCTTGGACCATTATCATAGTACATTCTTGTTTAATAAATATAGCTTTCATCTCTTCTTGACTATCTTATATTTTGTTTAGGATTTGTGTAGTGAGTTTTATCTGATCTAATAGTTTGGAGTTGTCAAGTTCCATGTGTTTTATTTCTAGGTCTTTTAATTTCTGTAACAAGTCTTTTATTTGCTTCTGTTTCTCTCTCTCTTTGATCGAGGACCATTGCATAAGTTTTCCTCTTAATACTGCCTTGGCAGCATGGAGACACTTCATGGGTATCACTTTGTTTTGAATATTCTTCAAATTCCTTTAATAAATTGTTTGCACAAAGGATCATTTAATAAGCTAGTGTTAAGCCTCCATGTCATATTCTTAATTTCCGTGTCCGGGATAGATATACACCTCCGTGATCTGAAATGTCCTTAACCCCTATTTGACATTTCTTAATCCTATGCCTTTCTGAATTAGACATAAAAAAGTTGTCAGTTCTTGAGAGCACCTTATGAGGGTGCGAGAAAAAAGTAAAACTTTCTGTTTGTTGGATTCATTTCTCTCCATAAATTCATCATACCTGCCTCAAGGAGAAGTTTCTTGACAGTGACTGTCTCTGGGTTAATTCTCTTTGTTATGTTAGTGGACTCGGTAGGGTTGCAACTGTATATACCAGTCTCCACCACAAATAAGAACTCCTGAGCTCTCTTTAGCAATCAAATCAAATATTTTTTTCATAGACGTTTTATCATAACCTGTGGGTCAGTACACATTTAATAGTGTTATCTGTGTGTGATCAATGTAACCTTTTACTAGAACGTATCTCCCCTCTTTGTCCTTTTTCTGTTTAGAGAGCTGGAATGTACCTTTATTAGAGATTAATATTATAACTCCTCTTTTTTGTCCATGTTTGTAATATAAATAAGAGTTTTTAAAAACCCAAATGTTTGAACTTTTCATGCTCTTCATCACTAAGGTGAGTCTCCTGCCAAAAAAGGATATTTTGTTTTTATCTTTTCATTTTAGTGATTAAATTGCTCCTGACACCAACATTTCTGAGAGATTTTTTTAGAGGTTAGTCATTCCTCTACCTGTAAGCCACACATAAAATTCATCAAATCTGCTTTATTCCTGTTTTGCATCTTTTTCTTTTCAGTTGAGTACTTTGGGGAAGTCCATCCCCTGAGTGACCAATATGGGGGACGACAGTGAGTGGATGAAGCTTCCCGTTGACCAGAAATGTGAACACAAGGTGACTGATTCACTGACTGATGTTTTTCCACAGTCATATTCTCTATAGTTTACCTAAATGCACTCAGTTTAAATTAATTTTTAAAGTAAATTAGTAACAGGAGATGTTTGTTATAACACACTCATCTTATTTTGCATTACAACAAAATCTGATTAATTTCAGGTTTCCTGTGAGTTAATCTATCATACTGTTTCAACCTTAAAATCCTGATTCCCAGTAGACTTTGACTATTTTGTTTACAAATCCTATCAAAGTGTTACTAGCAGTCTCTAAACGAATGTGTGCATGACATCAGTCTTATACAATCCTGCTTCACAAAAAGCAGGTACTCTGTGTACAATGGTTGGGAGCATGTAAAAGAAACCCTGTTCTGATAAAGTGGAATCTGGACAAAAGTGTCTGCAAGTTGCCAACCAAAACTAAAATATTTTGAGATCATGACAAAAATGAAAAACCATTATAGACATTTCAACTCAGAGGAAGAGTAATAACAGGTGGTTGAAATTGCGTCCGCCAACCAGAGAACATTAGAGCAAGTTACAACAAAGCTTCTTTACAATTCGCAAAGGGTGAAATTTTTTCTGCTAGGATTTTGCGTTCATACGTGGTCAAAAACAAGGCAAAAAACAAGGCAAACAACAAGACTGAAGTTGTGGTCTCATGGAATAAAGTGGGTCGGGTAGCTATAACATGTGATGCATGGACATCCACTACCACAGAGGCTTTTACCACAGTAACAATGACCCTCTGTTTCCACTAAAAGTCTATTACTTGAATGCTTCAAGCAACTTTAAAAAAAAAATAAAATTCACAACTTCCCCCAGTCTTGTATTTTCTTTTGTTTTTGTCTTAGCTAGGAGAATGCTGCAAGGCTGCATTGCTGTGAGGCAGCAAGTTATGTGGGCTATGAAACTTCACTGGACTTCTCATCTTTCCATTCTAATGATATAGAGTAGATAATAACTTAATTTTGTTGTTTCTGGTAGAATAGTTTGCAAATGAATCTTGAAAGAAAATCCAACAACTTTTATACAGTACACTTAAACGACAAATGTGGTGGAAGATGAGATAATGGAGTCCCACCGTAATGAGTGTAGGTCACATCAAGTGTCCATTACACATACCTCCATCCTCACATAAGGACCTGTAAAAATGATTTTATGTCCATGTAAATCTAGTTTTTATTTGTTTATTTATTTATTCATTCATTTATTCATTCTTTCACTGATTCATTTAGGAGAAGTAAAAGCATTACAGAATGAAAATGATTAAATAACAGACCCAAGTCGATTACTGCTTAAACCCCTTCCTCTTTCTGTTTTTCCCTTTTCTCTGTGGCTTTTGCTTTTTTATCAGGTGTGGAAAGCTCGTTTGAATGGCTATGAAGAGGCTTTGAAGTTGTTCCAGAGAATAGAAGATGAGAAGAGTTCAGAGTGGGGGAAATACCTGGGACTGATAAAGAAGTTTGTCACTGACTCTAATGCTGTGGCCCAACTGAAAGGCCTGGAGGCTGCCCTTGCCTTTATTGAGAATGCTCATGTTGCTGGCAAGTAAGTAACAAGTCTTAACCAGAGCTTTTGTGATATTAGATTTTAACACCACAGTTATCATGAGTTTTTATGGCTGGGCAAAACTAGCATTAAGATTCATTACTATCACCTACAACAACAAAGTAAGAATGGAAAGCAGAGGGAAAGTGCTGTATTATTTACACAATATTATAATGCGTGCTGTTAGCATAACATTATCTATATTTTAACTCAGCTAGTACATTTAATATTTTAAAACCAGTTATCATCAATGCTGTGAAAGAGGGTGTCTCGCTATGTCATTGCTGACCTTACTTGCTCACCATATCCTTGGCAAGATGAAGGCGTGCTTGTACTTAGCGGCTCTAAGCCCTCCCAAACATTTTTTTGGGGGGTGATTCTGTGTGCACTCACACTCAGATAACTAGTACAGGCACAAAAATACAGTCGTGCTAAACTTGTCAACATAAACCGTGGAGTACACCAGCTCTCGCAGGCGATACTCATCCCCACTGAGATTGCCAGAACAGCTGGAGGAGCCTCAATGCCAGCAACAGTAGAGCGACGGAGAAGGAGACACTGAGCAGAAGCAGAAGAGGCAGGTGTGCTGGTGTATGAGCTAGGCTAAAAGCTAACCTATCAAATTCCTGCTTGATCCAGACTTCATAACCTTCACAGAGATGTGGCTAGATAGGACCGTGCAGGATTCAGCAATTGAGCTAGCTAGCCAATCTACCAACAGAGCAGATAGGACAGCTAACTTGAGTAAGAAAATTTGTGGTCTGTTTGTCCATATACACAACAGCTAGTGCTCAAATACTATTGAGAAACATTGCTGCCTGGACCTGGAGTTCTTGTTGGTTAAATGCAGGCCTTTTGACTTCCCAAGGGAATTCAGTGTAGTGTCTGTGCTGTTTACATCTCTCCTAAGGCTCATGTTAGCTTAGTGCCAGTTATGCTGCGTGATACTATCAACAGCGGAATAGCAGTCCACCCAGGCTGTGTTCTTATAACTGCAGGGTATTTTACTCATGCTGATCTTAAGACAGTGCTAGACAGATTCCAGAGTAATGTGTCTTGTGCAACAAGGGGTAGCAAGACACTGTACCAAGGTAACACTAATGCTACTAAGGCCTACAAAGCACAGGCTGATCCCCTCCAGGCCTGTCTGACTATCTCTTGGTCTTCCTGTACCCTCTGTAAAAGCAAAAGATTAAGATTGCCATGCCCATAACCAAGTCTGTTAGATTTTGACCTGTTGTTCTTAGACCTCAGGACTGCTTCGACAACACAGACTGGGATGTTGTTGAGGGGCAGGGAATGTTGAACAATCCGAGCATGGCACTGAGGGAATTCACAATCATGGCTATGGAGTGCATGAACTTCTGTGTAGACAATAGCAGCAGCAGAAGAAACAGTTTGTGTGTTTTCTGACCAGATTCTGTGGATGATGCAATAGGTGCAGACATTGATTAAAGTCTGTGACGCTGCCTACAGAACTGTTGATGTGGCAGCATACACTACAGTCAGGTTGGCACTGAGTAGGGGCATTAAATCTGCAACAGTTTCGCATTCACCACTATCCTGCCAGGCAAACAAACAGTTAACCATGGGACTTAATCATCAACATTTCGCTGTGCAACTGAACTCAAGACTTTCTATCAAACTGCACACAGACTGATAGGCTTGGGGAGCACCAATCCCCATCACTGACTATTAGTACTGGTGTCCCAAAAGGTTGTGTGTTCAGTCCTCTGCTTTATACACTACATACACCACTGCTTTCCCTCCTGTCTATCTAACTACATATTTGAATTTGCACTTAAGTATGCCTTATCACAAACCAAAAATTAGTTTGTACACAGGAGAAAAGTACATAATCTAGCAGTTCGGAGTGACAAGCACAACCTGAGCCTCAACATTGAAAAGACCTAAGAGGTGATTGTGAACTTTCAGAGGTCAGGACAGCATAACCACTTCCTGCTCTGCATCAATGGGAAGGAAGGGGAGGGAGTCTCCAGCTTTTAAGTTTCTGAGCCTAATGGGGACAGAGGATTTTTTCTGGGGCACCAGCACAGCCTCTGTTGTTGGAAAGGCCCAACAGCTCATATTCTACCTAAGGAAGCAAAGGGGAGAAATCCTGCCATAGATGCTATTGACTAACTTCTATTGCTGTTCGATCTTTGTCTGATTGAGAGTGTGATGATACACTGTGTGGTTCTGTTTGATTGAAAGTGTGCTGATGTTGTTCTCCAGCTGCACCATGGTGGAGTAGGCAACAGTACAGTGGCTGTGGCCAGACATCAACACCCTCACCACCTCCCGCTCCCTGTAACACTCTCATTGGATCCCTAGAGACTCATCACACCCTGCTCATTACCTGTTATAACTGTAACCATTAGGGAAAAGGTTCAGAGCCATCCATGCAAGAACTACCAGACTGGCTTACAGTTTATTTCCTTAAGCCTTTCTTTCCTTAAGCCAAAAGATTTCTCAACAGGACTGAAGTTGCCATTCAAAAGACTTATCTCTTTATCTGTTTCTGCTAAAGGAGGTTTGTTTCTGCTTGCCATCACAATGTGACTGCTACATTGCTTTCTTATTTCATAAACTACAGGATGAGCGAGGGGTCATAATTAAGAATGTGCATGCATTGTTTATGTGCCAAAAACAATAATGGCATTAAAAGTAAACTCATTATAATTGCGTTAAGTTTTGACAGCCCTAATTTTGACTTGAAAATATGAACACCTGAAATTCTGAACTATGTTCTGCAGATATTTTTTTAATAGGAAACCAGAGAAAAGAGCAACCCTTTGACTTTCAACACAAATAAGATCAAAGAAAACTTGTGCTGTAACCTCATACCTACAGATGTGATATACATCACCAGATTTGTGTTTAACTCAGCTAGTACATAAACACTTTGTATAAAAATAAACAAACAACAAAATTCTTTTGTGGATATTAATAGGATAACAGAGTCTGACAAAGCTGTTGACTGCAGTTGATTGCAAATACTTAAAGCAGCTTTCAACATTTCTATTATCAGTAAATTTAACTTGCTTATTCAGATAAAAGTGCTCTATGCACACATTTTGTCTTATATAGTTTTATCTACCTGTCCTCTTGACAAAAGTCAAAGTACTAAAATGCAGACACGGGCCTTATGTTATCCAACTATGGAGCATGGTCGAAGGTGCATGTTGCTAGTGGGCTATAGCTGTGTTCAGCTTTAATTGCTTATTTAATGGTGGATGATCTGGGTGCAAAGTAAGGCGCACCATGCAAAGGGGTTGCATTCAGACACTCGTTAGTCATGGGTGTGTTTTGGGGGTGACATCAATTGAACCAGTTAGAGTGCCATATGCCACACCCTTTGAACGCAGTATGGGCGCCACTGTGTGCCAAGTGTAAGATAGGGCCCAAAGTTTTTTAAATGCCTCATTAAGTAAACCTCTTATATAAAATTGGCTCCAGAAGTATGTGCAGTGTGTTCTGAACAGTTGTGTTTGTATGTCTTCCGTTTGCTACAGGACAACAGGTGAAGTAGTGTCAGGTGTGGTTACCAAAGTGTTCAATCAACCAAAGGCTCGTGCCAAAGAGCTTGGCACAGATATTTGTCTGATGTACATTGAGATAGAGAAGGCTGAGGTGGTTCAAGAAGAGCTTCTCAAAGGACTGGAGAACAAGAACCCCAAGATAGTGGTTGCCTGCATTGAGACACTCAGGAAGGCTCTCAAGTAAGTGCTGTTTTTCCGAAATAATTACACAAAACCTTAATGTGTAAGCATTTGGGACCAGGTGATACAAAGGTATGGGAGTGCAGTTTTTCCAGACAAAGAATTTTATTTACATTTTTTTAATATATATACATTTTAATGCAGCTTTAAAAATGAATCAAATCAAATCAGATTTTAATTATAAAGTTCCAAATCACAACCAAAGTGGTGAGAAAAACCTCTGTTTTAACCAGCAGAACAGACATAGAAAGATATTAAAATAAACATGTTTCATTAAAACATGAAAACAAAAAAAATAAATGAAATAAAGTAAATAAATAGAATGAATGTCATAACCGCACACTCGTAGAGTCTGGCTCCAAAATACTGCCATTTGAATTTAGTGAGTTCGGAAATCTGATGGTTTAAAAGTATGAATGCCAAAACTAGTAAAATCATTAAAACTTGTTGGAGAGAGAAACCCCACTTACTACTATATACTAGCACACCCGTATTGACAAGAATGACTGTCATCTCATTTATCTATTTTCTGTGTTTTATAGAACCATTTGTAGCAATCAAAAGTTACAGCATTAGCATATCAGTCATTTATTGATACTAAAAATGCCACACCAATAAGCAGTTTTTGGCAACACTCTAATATAATTCCCTTAACATTTCTTTTGTCAGCCCATTATCTCATCAGTTGTTACGAATAAGTGTCTCCCTGATCTATTTATTTGTCCAAATATATATTAGCAATGCGGTACTCTATCAAAAATTAAATAAAATGATTTAACCACAAGTAGAATACAGAATCTAGATTGGTACTTGGATCATTGATACCAATCTGATATGTTAACTACATCATTAAAGAAACACTACACTACCTTGTTATAGCGTTATCAAATCTTTTTACAGTTGTACTTTGTATTTTGTGACGTGGTAAAGCATTTTTGTTGGCAAAAATGACCTGAAGTATTTTGGTTTTGTTTTAGGGCCATGTCTAGCGATGGTCAGATACCAGGTTTAAAAAATTTCTGCAATACTGCCTAAAATACCAACCTGTTCCCATGTTCCATTACAAATGGGACTCTGTTACTTGACACCAGTGTCCTGTATGCTTTTATGAACAGGGTTTCCTCCTTCTCACACTGCACCCAATCAACAAATTACAAATAAGTCTAACTTTAGGCATATTAATAACGTCAAATCCATTTGCTGATAAGTGAAGCTCAGGTATTGAAAAGGAAAAAAAATGGTATAGGAATATCTTTAGCCATATCACCCAACCTACTGTCTGACACAATCTTAATGTCAGCACTTTGTTTTTCATCCAGTGAGTTTGGATCTAAGATTGTGACTTTGAAGCCTGTGGTGAAGGCTTTGCCCAAACAGTTTGAGTCCAGAGAGAAGGCAGTGAGAGAAGAAGCCAAACTTCTTGCAGTAGAGGTTTATAAATGGATCAGAGATGCATTGAGACCCCCATTGCAAAACATTAACTCTGTACAGGTGAGGTATTGTCATCCCACATACATAACCACTTTTTAAAGTTTAGTTTCAGAATCAAGTTTAACCAAATAATCGCCAATGGTTTTATCTATGCAGCTAAAGGAACTTGAGGAGGAGTGGGTAAAACTGCCTTCATCTCCTCCCAAGCAAACACGATTCTTGCGCTCACAGCAGGACCTGAAAGCAAAGTTTGAACAGCAACAGTGTCAAGGTGGACAGCAATCTGATGGTATGTTTAACTTTTTTGCAAACTGCTAATACATTTATACATAAAAACGTAGCTGTGTGACTTTCATTATAATTTTAGTGAGTTTTAGTTATTTTCCAGTGCCATCTCTTATTGTGGTTGTCCTTTAGGAGATGATGATGTGGAAATAGTGGCAGCAGTGGATCCTTATGAATTGCTGGAAGCTGTGGAGATTCTGTCTAAGATTCCCAAAGACTTCTATGAAAAAATAGTAAGATTATCTAAGACTATTAAAAAACTTAGACTTCATTAACTAAGCTTTTCTGTTTATGGTGTTATTAAGCCCTAAACTTTGCAGTATTTGACGTTAATCTGTCTTTTTACAGGAAGCTAAAAAATGGCAGGAGAGGAAAGAAGCTCTGGAGGCGGTAGAGGCATTAACTAAGAACCCCAAACTAGAGAATGGAGACTATGGAGACCTTGTCCGAGCACTTAAGAAGGTAGAGTACTTGGCACATCATGTGATTCATTAAGTACAGTTCAGTGATTTTGTTTTGGAAGAAGGATACGGGCAACTCAGTGGAGACACACAAAAAGAATCATCACTATTTAAAATTTTCATGATGAATAAAGTTTGGCCTAGTTTGACTTGTATCAAGCTCTGGTTTCTCTACGTACTCTGCACACAAATTTATATTCCAGGTTGTTGGGAAAGATGCCAATGTGATGCTGGTGTCAGTGGCTGCTAAATGTTTGGCTGGACTGGCCACTGGTCTTAGAAAGAAGTTTGGGACATATGCAGGACAAGTAAGTTAAAGGAATCTTATTTTATAAATTTTTTATGTCAAAATTTTTGTAATTTTGTAACATGTTTTAAAGTGTTAAAAGTTGATATTAACTTGTTAAGAATTTAATTTAAGTGAAGTAATGGGTATGCATTAATTGGTGCAATTTCCTGAGTATCTTTGCCTGGTTCTTTTATAGCAAACAGATACATTGGCTGTCAGACATTTTAGTAATTTTAGCATGAGGATTCTGTCTTGACTACAATAACAGATGCTCTGTGATAAAAAATATTTATATATTTGTATTCATGTGTCGCTGAGATTTGAAAGCAGTTAAACATATATGTGCTTTTATGAGCAATCAATTCAAAAGACATGTTAATTCTTGTGCATCATCACAAAGCAGAATGCCGCATTCACAGGTGGGCATTAGAGATTGTGGTCATTTGGTATAACATTTAACTTTATATAACACATTCAGGACATGGTCATGACTTGTAAATTATTGGTAAAGAATGGCTATTCACTGCTTTGCCTTGAATTGAAAAATAAATGAAGACTTTCCAATTTTGCAATTACTACTTAAATTTTGACGTTGTAATTGCTACGCCCTAATAAAAAATGATGTAATGATTGCAATATTTCAACCCTCACAGTTAATACTCGCTATTGAGTTAGAGCTATGTGTTGATTTAAGGTGGTTCCAACAATCCTGGAGAAGTTCAAGGAGAAAAAACCTCAGGTTGTCCAGGCCCTGCAAGAAGTGATTGATGCCATCTTCCTCTCAGTAAGTCAGTGTTTATTTAATGATGAAAATTTTGAAGGTAATTATTTGTTGTTTTCCATTGCATGTCTAAGTTATAAAGTCAGTGTAAATGAAAAATTATTGACAGGAAAGATGACAAAGTGCCTGACTCCTCCCTGACCAATAAAGACACATAAAATAGTGGGGTTTTTCAGGTAGACTAAGCAAATTAAGTCAGGTTAGCCAATTCTTTTGAAATTTTTTTTTTTTTTTCTCTTTTTCAACTAGTCAATTACCAGTTAGTACAAATTCTTGCCACCACAATGCATTATAATAATGAAATTATATTTTGTTATTTGTTTGTTGTTATTGTTTTAAATTATGGTCATGGTCCTCACTCTGAGGTAACAGCATTAACAGCATCTGTCACACGCTGCCACTACTGTTTTTTGGCATTCGTAATGCCACGTGTGTTTGCCTCCCTAACAAGAACTTCAACTTCAAATTGCTGGAGTGTCAGGTTTGTGGCTATGCCTGCCTATGTGCAAATGAAGATTAAATCTCTGTAGTTCCTCGAGGCAAGGTTGTTAAGCCCTGCTTGTCTAATCAGCTGATTTTCAGCTACAGCAAACATCTCTAAAAGTTGACTCGGTTGAAACTTTTTCTGCTGCTGGAATGGCGTTTTTCTTCACAACCACTTTTCTTCACAAGACTCCCTGGAAGACTCCAAAAATGCATAGTTGTAGAAAAGGATTTCTTCTGAATTCATTTCAATTTTAATTATATAGCGCCAAATCACAACAAGAGGGGTAGGGGAAAGAGAGAGATAAAAAGAGGAGAGAGAGCAAAGCAAAGCCAAAAGCTAAGATAAAACTATATGTTAAACTAGATGTAAGCTACATGTAAGTGTATATAGTAATTTAACAACAATAATAACAATAACAATAACGATAATAATAATGATAATAATGATAACAATAATGATAATAATAACAATAATAACAACAATAATAATAACAATAATAATAACAATAACAATAATACAACGACGACGACAAGAGTAACAGTTGCTCTGAGCATCAAGCAGAGCCACAGCAGAAGTCACTGCTAAGATCAGCAATCTCAGCCCGACCTCAGTCCGTGGGTATCTCCGAGACAAGAATGCACAAAGGCTCCGGGGAAGTAAGCAAGTTAGTAACAGACATTAATAGAGAATGAATGCAGAATGTATAGGGAGAGAGATGAAAGAGAAGAGCTCAGTGTTTCATGGAGTCCCCCAGCGGCCTAAGCCTATTTAGCAGCATAACTAGGGGCTGGTCCAAGGCGAGCCTGAGCCAGCCCTAACTATAAGCTTTATCA
>JAQNCA010000028.1:7525035-7545896 GCA_029783725.1 Acanthurus tractus | reverse complement strand
TGTGTGTGTGTGTGTGTGTGTGTGTGTGTGTGTGTGTGTGTGTGTGTGTGTGTGTGTGTGTGTGTGTGTGTCAGGCTGAAGCATGTGAGGAGTTGGCAGCAGGTGTGCTTCCCGCCTCCTGTCTACAGCAGCTGGACTCAGCCAACTGGAAGGAGAGACTTGCTAGTATGGAAGAGTTCCAGAGGGTAAAGTTGTTTTTTGTTTTTTGTTTTTTTTTTTCCCAAGATCAGTAATTTTATGTATGACCTTCTGATTGCATAAACATGTGCCTTTCATGCCTCAGCAATTGACCTCACATAACACAAGTAGTTCAAGAGCTTAAGCAACTAGTCCACTAATTTAGTAATCAATTTAAGAAACTGCATCTGACTATTTTTAAAAAAAACAACAACAAAACCACTTCCTACCTCTCATATGAAAATATGTTTTTTTTTTAGTGAATGGATATTGTTGGTTGAAAAACAATTTGAATAATTTACCCAGGCCTCTTGGATATTGTAATTGACATCCCTCTCTTTGTGCTCAAAAATTTATTGGTAGACTAATAATCTGGAAAATAACTGTCCTTTGCAGCCATACTTGGTATTTCAGTGAATATTGAAAGTTTTTGAAATGAAAAAAAATTATGTTATCCCATATTAATTGAACTCTATTAGGTCTATCCTATAAAATACTTTAAGCTCTTTATTGCATGTTGAAATTGTTTAAAGCCATGGAGACAGCCTGATATTTGACTCAAATGTTATCCAGTAGTTTGATGTAATGTTTATCAATGCTTTTATGTACTGTTTGCTGTTAGGCTGTTGAGACCATGGATAAGGCCACGATTCCCTGTCAGGCCTTAGTCAGGATGTTGGCCAAAAAACCAGGCTGGAAGGAGACCAACTTCCAGGTAACTGTCAGTATTACAGGAACTAACATTTCTTTGACAGTTCCCTGAACTTGTTTGTACATCAGTGATCCCTTAATTGTATCCACCAAAGACACTAGACAAAAGAAGAAGCCTGTTTTTTGAGATAAAAGGGATGACTTTTCCTCTTAACCATCATATGATGAGGCACCAGTTTCTAATGGCATCAGTATATGTGGGTCAGCTGCTAAATTACTTTCATGTCTTTAGGAAGTTGTTACGGCTTGAAATTTGTATCTGATCCACATGCACAGACCAATGACTAATTTGGGCAAAATTTTTTTTTGTCTCATTTTGTCAACTCTTCATCATTCCCCTTTTAGCAAAAAAAAAGATCAACAAACATCTGCATGTCTATAAAAACGTAAGGAGTAACAAAAAAGGGTCTGGGATGCAAACTTATTAATGTTATTTTGTCTGGCCCTATGCAGGTGATGCAGATGAAGCTGCACATTGTGGCTCTTATAGCTCTCAAAGGACAGTTTTCAAAGACATCAGCCATTGTGGTTTTGGATGGCTTGGTGGATAAGGTTGGAGACATAAAATGTGGTGGAAATGCCAAAGAAGGACTGACGGCTATTGGACAGGCATGCTCATTACCATGGACTGCTGAACAGGTTAGATGGTAGAAATCTACACTTTTTTTTAATATAAGTTGCTAATAAAGTTCAAGTTATTTTTATCCCAAAGAAAGATGTTAAGAGTGATCAATGGGCCAGTAAATGTTAATCATTGATGTACTGCACTGAATTCACATGATCTCTGTTTTATTTGGCAGGTTGTGTCTCTGGCATTTGCACAGAAGAACCCTAAAAACCAGGCAGAAACTCTTAACTGGCTTGCTAATGCTATGAAGGAATTTGGCTTTGTTGGGTAATTTAAAATCCTTATTTTATATCTTAGAAGGTCGGTTCATCATTGTGTAATTGTACCTTATACCTATATACTGTTTGATAAAGGGGACATCACTGATTTCCTGCAGGGAAATAATGCATAAACGTACATATAGATATAAAACACAATAAAATAAGTAAATGCATGAGACAAATGAAACAAAGGAAAGTCTAAATAGTAACATATTGAGGCTTTAAAAATGCCAGTGGGTGTCACATTAATGTTAAGGTAACTACAAGGAATTTTAAGTTTTTATTGATTATAGCGTTCTCCTTCAGACAAAAACAGTAGTGACACCAGTGCCTACTGTTGAAAAGATCTTTGCTAGCACATGCATTGCCAGCATCACGTGCATTTGTTTTGGAAGCCAGTGAAATAGAATCCGAAGGATGGATTCAGATGAAATGTATTTATATTTGACTACAAAAGATTAGTAGTGGTAATATGAAGATGGGGAAACAAAGTAAACTTTGACTGTAACCGTTCATAAAGCCACATAAGTTAATAACTTCAGCAGAGAGTCTGTGTAGAGGACAACGTTAGTCTGTTTACCACCGATAGACTTGATTGCTTTGTGATCGTAATTTATTTAATAATGCTAAAGTTATCAATTTGTAGTTATGTTACGGCTTTATAGTGAAAAGCCAACTGCTAGATATGGCTTGGTAGCAAAAACAACCCTAGCCCTAAAACAGTATGTTATAAGCCAGTTGTATGGGAGTAATGCCCACCAAGATCTATAACTTGGTGGCCTATTTTCTGTGGGCTATGCAGCTATTTGCTTTACATTGTAGGCATAGAATGTCACTGTTATTGTCATTGCACAGAAACAAAACTGATGAGTAATTCCTCCAGCTCACTGACAAAATGAAAGAGTTCAAACCACATTACAAGAGTTCAAACACGTGTATATAAAGCCTCTCTACCTCACTCTCCCTATGTTTATTTTATATATAATACATGGCGCAATAGTAGTAAATTGTATGGTCTGAGTTCGCAGGCATTCTGAGACCATCAGGGCAGTAACAGTAACTATACAAAAATAGCAGTCCTTTTGCTGAGGGTCTTGCTTGCTGTTACAGAAAATTTGTAATTATCAGAGGAATCATGACACTGTTTTATAAATGCTTAGAGTTCCTTGTGAGCACTTCAACTTACTTGCATCTTAAATTCAGTACGTATTTCTTTTATTCAAATTAATTAATTAAGAAAATAAGGACCCTGCTTCAGAGGGCAGACAAAAGCTGTTATAGATCCTCAACATATCTGTTGACCTTTGACTTCTGATCTCTCCAGTATCAATGTGAAGGGTTTTATCAACAATGTGAAAACGGCTCTAGGAGCAACCAACCCTGCTGTTCGGACGGCTGCCATCACCCTGTTGGGAGTCATGTATCTCTACATGGGGGCTCCTCTGCGTATGTTCTTTGAAGACGAGAAGCCTGCTCTCCTCACACAGATAGATGCTGAATTTGAGAAGGTAGGGACTTAAGTCTTCTAGGAAAGAAAGTGAAAAAGGTCAATTTTTTTCTTTAAAATGAAGTGATAATATGAAAAGTGAAAGGGTAATATCAATTTGTATGTGTGTGCACCTCAGATGCAGGGCCAGTCTCCGCCAGCTCCTGTCCGATTTACTAAGAAGGCAGCAGCGGAGGAGGATGGGGATGAAGGAGATGAGCAGGAAGAAGATGGGGACATTGGAGGGGGGCAGAACATCATGGACCTACTGCCCAGAACAGATATAAGGTAATCACAGAGTCACTCTATTGGACACAGCGTTTTTTTCAACCCACACAAATAAAACAATTTGAATTTCATAATGAGGTATAATGCCTAGACTTATCCAGTGTTTTCCACTAGTGTATACAATAGATCTCATTAATGAAATATGAGCAGAACAAATTTATGTGTAAACTGTTTACAGAGGGAAATTTTTACATATTTCGACCTTCATTGGTATTTTAGTTGCTCTCATCCTTTTGTAGGTGCAAACAAAATCTAAAGCTTTTGTGTGTTTTGTACATGTTGTGTCATTTTTTGTTGTATTAGCACTTCTGAGAATTAGATGAAGTGATAAGCTCTGGCTAAGGTACTGCCTTTGTATTTCTTTTTGGATGTCTTTGACATTACTGTGTGCATTTTTATTTGACTCAAAAACATTTTTTTTTCTTTTTTTCCCTGCCCGTTCAGTTTAGGCTCTCCAAAACAATGTATGTAATTTTAGAGAAACCCCTTTTTTAAGAAACTGCAGCCTCATTTTGGCAATTTCTGCTACATTGTTTCAGAGACACTGGATATACGAGTGTAGAGAATTTACCATAGGCTGGGCCAATGTGAGGAAAATGGTTACCCTTCCGGTCTCCTTAGTAGGCAACAGGAAGGGATGATAACCCTAATGATGACTGTACACTTCACTGGGAAATTACTGGAGGTTGATAGGCTGCCATTACTGCAGTCTCGTCTCTCTACAGTATGCACGCGTTTGAATGAAGGCTCTCCAAAAACGTTAACTTTTTCTGCTTTTACCTCTACTTTCTTTGCTACATCAGTTTTGACAACGATGTCTTGGAAATCAGAATGAATCTGAGCAGTCCTTGGCTACTTTAACAATAGTGAAAAACTTCAAGTTTCCCAGGACTAAAAAGATATTGTGAGTGTGCTGAGGATTAATAATATTTTTGTTCTAATACCAGCAAATATCTTAGATAGGACATTTACCAAAAAGAACAGTTTGTACACATTAGTACTTACATTACTACACATACATTATACCGTGACGTGACTTAACTTTAAAAAAAAAAGGCTTATGTTCAAGCAGCCTGTTATTCGACTGTTTCTCCACTGTGTCCTGCCTATTGCTTTAACACATGTCCAATATCTAATAATAGTCAAAATTGATATTGCCATCCAATTAGGACACCTTCATCAGTAACTGGAGGCCACAGTCTAACGTTGTCAATCCAACTACCCATGTTGCTATCTCTGTCAGCATACACTCACTCACTTAAGACTTTCCAGTGCAGTTACAGTATGCAGCAAGATGGGGACATAAGCAAACTGTTTCCTGTGTTCTTCTAAATATTTAGAAGTTCCATGGCTAACCAGTCCCCTTGCTACGTTGCTCAAAAATGTTGCTGCAAATGTACTGGAAAAACTCAATACCTCTACCAGTCATGAGATGTTACTTGCGCGTTAGATTGGTAACAAATAATTTGTTTACTTGCAATTACAGATGGCTAGTGTTTTACAAAGCATGTACATACTAACCTACCAACATGCACTCTATCAACTAATTTCATAAGCACAAGTGGAGGAACTTGTTAGTAGGAAAAAGCAATTAACTAGCTGATTTTACTGTGTTCAATACGTTTTGCCTATTTCAGTCCATTTTAATGCATAAAACTTTTTTCATGGATTGTAATGCCAGGATTTGTTTGTAAAGTTTTGTTTTGAATAACTGTTAACCTTGCTGTATAAAACTGTTAACAATTGTACCTTAGAATTTTACCTTCTACTCTTGTGTCTCTTTTCCATTCTGACTTTCAAGTGACAAGATCACATCTGATCTGGTGTCTAAAATTGAGGATAAGAACTGGAAGATCAGGAAGGAGGGTTTGGATGAGACTGCAGCCATCATCTCAGAGGCTAAGTTTATTGCAGTCAACATCGGAGAACTGCCTATGGCCCTGAAAGGACGACTCAGCGATTCTAACAAAATCCTGGTTAGTCAGAGAGCAGGCTTGTCTGCACCACAAATGGCTTTAAACATAAAGCAAAATAGTATGTTGACAGTTCATAGGCCTTCATTTTAAATACTGTAGCTTCTATTCTTTAACTGCAGCTATTGAAATACATATTTGCACTGTTATTTTGAACTCTAAAGTGATTTCTCCATTGCTGACTGTGTTTTGAAGTCACAGGCAATTCATAGGGGGTGAGGTCAACAAAAACTTGTATTGACATTTCAGTGAACATTTCCATATCATGTTTGGAAAAAGGCTCAATCTCTGAAATCTCTGAAAAATTGATTAAAGGGCTTTGTATATATATTGTATATTATATTTTATTATATTTTTCGTGAAATCTAGTCTGCTTTAAATTTAATTATATTTTTAGTAGGAGAAAAGGACTCTTGAATTTAAAATGAATTCCTGTGAAAAAAGTGCAACTTTCACAAATAAGATCAAGTGGAATGATTGCAGTTTGTCTTTTTCTGAATGGTCACAATATAACAAGCAAATGGACTAAATCTGGTTATTGTCAGTTGTCACTGATACAGTATATTGTGGCATAAATAGAATTTAAAAATATAGTGCTCTGAATGGCTGTTCATAATTAGTGATCCACTTATTTTAAATTATTTTAGGGTTGCCGTGAACCCTCACCCTCTAGAGAAGGATCAAAGAACTACAAAAATAGGATGCTAAAATTTTTGATTACCGTAATTACCAGACTATAAGCTGCTAATTTTTTCCAACGCTTTGAACTCTGTGGCTTAAACTACAAAGTGGCTAATTTATGGACAAAAATAAACGAGAAAGTGTGTGACAAAGTTATTCTGAGGCTGCTAAATTCTGACACTGAAAAGTACAACTTCAGTGGTTTTAGTTGTTAAATTTAGTGGGTGTGGCTCATATACAGGTGCGGCTTATAGTCCGAAAAGTACGGTAATTGGCCGTTTTTGCATTACTGTGATAACCTGGGCTTGTAATCAATAGAGAACACTAAGGCAAGCATGTAACATGCACTTGAATTTAACCCATACTTTTCTGGGTTCATCCATCCAAAAAAAGGAAGGCTGGTGACTTGTGTCCTCATGACAAGCAGTCTCTGACCTAAACTCTGTTTATCAGGTTTTTTTTTGTTTGTTTTGTATTGGTACAAAGAGTTTCTTGCAGTGTCTAAGTCCTTTTTCTTCCTCTTCTTTTGTTTGAAGCATGTAATGTAATATCTGTAGGGTCCTGTTATCTCGGCCTGACCAATCATTTACTCCAACAACAAATAATTGTGAATCTTGAATTTAAAAAAAATTTAAATGATAACAAAAAACCAAAAACAAATAAACAAGGACATATGTTTGTGGTATCCAGGTCCAACAGACCCTGACCATTTTGCAGCAGCTGGCTACCGCTATGGGACCTGGACTCAGGCAGCACGTTAAAGCACTGGGAATCCCTATTATCACTGTACTGGGAGACAGCAAGGTATTTTTTACATACTTACACGAGACTCACATCAGTAGCAAACCTTTTCCTCGCTCTGCTAAGAATCACTGATATTGTTGAGGTGCCCCAAAGTGTATTACAAAACAATATCCACTCCAGACATAATCTGTTTACCCAACTGCCTTTTGGCAAGACATATGGATGTATCCACTGCAGTAACAGTAGATTAGTGGACAGCATTTCCCCCAGGCTTTTTTCCTGTTTTTACTGCTAAGCATAAAAGGACTTCATTACTCAATCTTATGGCGTAAAATGATACACTACTACGATACAACCTGCATCTTGTAACTTCTACAGGATTAGTCATGTGTTAAAGTTAGTTATAACATTGCAAAATTAAAACAGCGGTTTAAGATTTTATACTTTTAAAAGTTGACTGTTCAAGTTGAGTGCGCTGGCACAGAACACAGATGAAAATACAAATGTCCACCCAAAAAATTACTGTAACATGCACTTGAAAAGAAGTAATCTTGGCAATCTAAGGACAACTTCCAATCCATGACTGTGTGGTGATGGACATATCTTTCTGCTTGTCCGCAGCTTAATGTAAGGACTGCTGCCATGACCACTCTGCAGGCCTGGGTGGAGCAAACTGGGATGAAGGATTGGCTTGAAGGAGAAGACCTGTCAGAGGAGCTGAAGAGAGAAAATCCATTCCTTCGACAGGAGGTAAACACAGATTGTTTATTCAGAAAATATCATATTCTATGATATAGTACACTTGATGTACTGTAATTTCAATCAAGAATATATAAAAGTTAAAGCTGCAAGCAGCATTGGAAGGGCCCTCACGCCCTCTTGGAGCCGGCAGCAACTTGTCCCGGACACGGCCAACTGCTGGCGCTCAGGCAGTACAGCCACCCATAGAACCTGCCCTCTTGCTCTCATGCAGACAGGCCTTTACATAACTGCACTCACTGCTATAAAGTGGAAATCAGGAAAACATTATGGAAAACCTCTTGAAAAGTACCACAAACTGTATCAAATCTTACACAAATTATCATATTCTAGAAGAATTTTCCATTCTCTTTCCATTGACATAGGTTTGAAAGCCGTCAGACTTATACTTCAGACTGTAGGGGCCTCAGTTTGACACATGTGCCTTTCGTTCCCATTGACTTGAATTCGAGAACACAGAGGACAACTCCAACTTTGAGGGCTTCTAAAATCCAAATGATTAAAAAAAAAAACAAAGTTACCTTAGCATTTTGATCAACACTGTGTCCTCAGTCATCTATTAGCTTTTGAAGCCGTTACCATTTATGTTCTTGGAGGAGATACATTTTGTTCAAGGTGAAATTTTGGCTGTAAATTGCATTTTTTTAAATTCAAATTGCAGAGTTCCTGTTGATTTTAGCCAAGGGGTGTCAGCGCGTGATTTTTTGGTCTTGATGAGTACTACAATTATGCTTTTTTCCCGTCTCTCTATGTCATAGAGTCTATGACATTCCTGCTGCAGTGGGCGTTTTTCTGTGCCTAGGTGGCGTTTTGCAATTACAATCCTTTCTTTCTCAGGTGTTAGGCTGGTTAGCAGAGAAGCTGCCCACCCTAAGGACAGTACCTGGGGATCTGATGCTGTGTGTCCCACAGCTCTACACATGCTTGGAAGACAGAAATGGAGATGTGAGGAAGAAAGCTCAAGAGGCCTTGCCCACCTTCATGATGCACCTGGGCTATGACAAGATGACCAAGGCTACTGGGAAGCTCAAAGTACTAAACCGATGTATTGTGCAATGAATAACAAATGACGATATCAATTTGATAGCAATTTTCATTGCTTTAATTCAGGCATTGATAAACAGCAGTCTTTTTTGCAAAAATATATCTGTCCTTATCTCCTTGCAGCCCGCCTCTAAGGATCAGGTGGTAGCCTTGTTAGAAAAGGCCAGGGCAGTGATGCCAGCTAAACCTGTTCCTGCCAAAGCAGGAGGGGGTAAAAGCTCTGCAGAGCCAAGCAAAATTACTTCAGGTTTGTATGAAATTGTATTGAATGATTTGTAGACTCATCACAACCACAGTGTCAGACCCTCAGTGTGAAACAATATATGTAGTGCTTAGTGATGGTTTTACAAACATACGAAGCCAAATGCTAGAGAACAAGAAATGTAAGAATCCTCCTTTGAAAATTTAATTCACACTATTGTTAAAAGTGTGTTCCGGTAATTTGACTTTTTTGTTCTACAAGTGTTTCTCACTGTACATGATCAGACAAGTCACCCACTATTCAGAGTTCAATATCCAGCTTCTCCTGTTCACTTGTAGAAATTTGCCTGGGAAAAACTCAGAAACTCAAATTAGTTTCTGTCCATGAAATCAGTGTCTCTTACAGTGCAAAATGATAAGAATGCTAATGCAATGTAGTTATTTTCACACCATTAAGAAACTTAGACATGCCCCTTTTACTTGCAGCATCCAGGTCTCAGCCAACTATTGAAGACACTGATGCTAAACCTGAGGTGAAGAAGGTCAGAGGAGGACTTGCTGCTAAGAAAGTAAGTCTGTCTCGATCAACTCACCTTTTTTTGCACTGTATAAAAAGGAAAAGAAAATGTTGATACTGTAGGATTATTTTTTTCTTCCAGCCTAATAAATCTTCTAATAGCTGTCTATCCAAATTGGAATTAGAAAGTGGTGCAAGCAGACTGGATATTGCTCCCTTTTCATGTCAGAGATGACCAGAGGGATATGTATTCAGTGCCATTTGGTTGATTTATTCTGTTCAATACATACACTGCAGTGTATGATATCATGCCCCTGTGTGGCCTGACTGAAGAAAGAGCTATTGATGCCTTGAAGGCATATGACCTGTGGTGTAGTATTTGAGGCGCCTCCGTGACATATATATTGCATATGCATATATCTTTCAACTTTTGCAATTCCTTTAGTTCTTAGCACTCTTTACTTTGAGAAAAACACTACCACTGAATCTGGCTAGTTGTCTTTGTACAGTAGGCAACTGTCAGCCAAACTTGAAGTTTGCTCAATGACTCCCTTTTTTTATTAGCCTCTGCTTCTTTGAATTGGTGAGTGGGACTATTGATGACATACGAACTTTACAGTTCTGCTTTTCGTGATGAACACCAAGACGTCTACTTTCCACAGGGCTGCAGCTTCTCCTTGCATGGCAAGAAGCACGCCCCACCTGTGTGGGGATTGTTTACTCTTTGAGAGAGTTGACTAGGCCCAAGACTTGTAAGGAGAGCTCTGAGTTTATTGTTTAAACTCAATAACTAAACTAAAAGAATAAATCTGTTGCCATTCCAACTTGTCTAAGATTTGATACTAACCAGTACTGCCTTCTCTTTTAATTAACTTCTTGCTGGAGGATAAATGTAATTCTTGATCTTCCAGAAAGGAGAAAACGGGAAAGACTGCAAGAAAATAACTGAAATGACTGGAATCTGGTGATTCATTAGTTCAATGAGAGGCTGTACTGAAGAAAATAACCTGCGTCCTTTGAGCATGTTTTACACAACAGTCAGCAATCTTTAACGCCCTTTTGCACACAGTGACATACCCAGAGCATTTAGAGGCGCAATCACAAATACCTGGTGGCTATCACTTGGCTTTTCCCTCGACCCCTTGTATTTCTTTTTGTTGTTCTTATCATATAATGTCTTATATCAGATAGTATTATTCTTATTGTTTACAGAATCTGTATGGATACAGTCTCACCAGCTGTGTGTGCAGCATCATCTTGAGAGGAAGTTAATGATAACTTCTAATTGCATGTTAGCTCTCATTATTATTTTGCTCCTTATATGAAGGGTATCTTTTAGACTATTGTGTCCACTGATCCTTTCCCAAGGGGGAGGTAAGACTCTGTGCAACAATGAAGAGGTGAAAAAGGTTTTGACGTCAGTACATTCAAGCTTTAGTATTTAGTAATAAGAATAGATTCCCCCAATGAGGCAGTAAAAGTAGAATTCTCAAAATGGGAAAATATCTAATGTGTTTCTTTCTTTTTCTTAAAGGAACAATAGTTATAGTCATTTTGTTTTGGGTTCAAATCCAGTCTGACTTCACCAGTGCTATAATCGAAATCTTATGGATACAACTTGAGACAAATGATCTGTGCCTGTGGAAATATTCACACATGCACAATTTATACTTCAGTTGTTAGTCTTGTTATTGGTTGTGCAAATCACCACGTCTGTTTCATATTGTCGCCTTTTTGTCCATGCACACCATTGGGTTTTATAAAGTCATTGTATGACTGTGAAGTGTGTCAACATGATGTGGTTTTTATTATTTATTTTTTTTACTTACCAGCCTCCTTTCCCTCCTGAGGAACCTCTCCCTAGCTCTTCCTCCAAGGACAAGGACAGTTATGCTAGTAAAAAGCCCCCCAGCAAAGGGAAGGCTTCAGGCAATCAACAGGTAGCTGTGCAGCAGGGGTCCTTGTTATGAAACTCTGTCCACAATGTTTTTGTACTTTACCTATATGCTGCTAACTTTTAGAACCAGCTGTGAGTTTTAGTGTACATTAGCAGCTGTTGTTGGCAGAGTTTCTAAGTTGGAATGAGCAGTATTAACAATTGTCCAGCTTCCATCTACCATGACCTAGTTGGTTCTTGGCATAGTCTAATCCTGTCTATCTAATTCCAGACACTGTCACTGAATTATTAACAGTTTAATTAAATGCACATGGGGGCTGCTTAATTATGGCAAAGATCTTAGTCACAATTATTTTTGGTCAGTATTGAAATCACACCTTTGCTGACACTGAGTGAAATTCTCGAGAGCTGTAGAAATATATTTTATTGTCTCATTATGAGACTATGGCGCTGTAAAAATATGACTGATGGGCTGCCAGAGTCTACATTGTTAAGAGAAAACACTGACAAGACAAAATAGGAGTAAACTTGCAAAACAGAATGAGGCAAATTTTTCTTGATTACATGGTTTTTGTGATAGTTGGAAGCCGAAATTGAAATCAAAATTCAATTAATTGTGCAATTAAACCAGGTAATTGTTAGATGAAATGAGATCATAATAATTTTTACAATTTCACTGTGTAACAACTTGCTGACCTGAGATAAATAAAAAATTCCAAAGTATGCATATGCATGTCTTCGGATGCACAAAGTGAGGGTGGGGGTCACATGCCACTTTAAGCTATTAGGTCATTTTACTGCATGAGTTTGTGTTTTTGAATGTGTGTGTTTAATGCTTCAGAATAATCTCTAATCAGTGTTCTCTCCTCTGTTTATTAAACTGCACTGAGATCTTTTTATCATAACACCACTTTGTCTTTTTTCCCTACTAAGTCTGTCAGCTACACACCCAAAGCAAGTTACATTTACAAATTACAGAAAACAGCCCATGTGAAAACATGATTGAACACAACCATAAGTACACATCTGTAAACAAAGGTTCACTTACTCCTTACAAAGACTGTAATGTTGCTCTTAGGGTGCAGCTGGCAAGAAGTCTGTAGCCAAAAGTCTGAAGGATGAGGAAGATAAGTCTGGGCCAATCTTCATGTTGATCCCAAATGCTAAGGAACAGAGAATCAAAGAAGAAAAGCAATTGAAGGTACTTGACTGAATGAAGAACATGTTATAAATCTAGTGTTAAAAAAAATCACTTTTAAAGCACTTTTAATCCCATTATTTCTATCTTCCTAAAAACACACAGTGAAGAAGGACACCAGGGGTCCATTGACTACTTGTTAAAACAAAATCATGACACATGCGATAACTGTATGCAAATTGCCCACAATGCATACTGCCTTTTAAGTTCCTAGATGTGCTGCCCTAAATTAACTGAAGTTGCCTTTTATACAATATTGTTTAGAAATACTGCTGACTAATGTTGATTACAACAAACTTCTTTTGTAGATCTTAAAGTGGAACTTTATCACTCCTCGAGATGAATATGTGGAGCAGCTGAAAACTCAGATGTCCACCTGCTTTGTGAAGTGGCTGCAGGATGAGCTCTTCCATTTTGATTTCCAGAGACATGTCAAAGCTATTGGAGTCATGATTGAGGTAGTAGTTAGTCTTATTTCTACCATGGGGTTTGAGTAATAGAGTACGCTAGATTTAGAAATGAAGTCTGTAAGTGTGTTTGTGCTTGACAGAGGTTGGAGAGTGAGAGTGAAGCCACCATCAGCTGTCTGGACCTGATTCTGAAATGGTTCACCCTGCGGTTCTTTGACACCAACACGACAGTCCTGATGAAAGTGCTGGAGTATCTAAAGCTGTTATTTGCCATGCTTAACAGACAGAACTATCACTTAACAGAATACGAGGCCAACTCCTTTGTCCCCTACCTCGTACTCAAGGTGATCACGCATCACACTCTGAATGATACAATAAGCCACTGTAAAGACCTTTCTTTGGTCACTGTTTCTTTTTCTCTCTTCTTCAGGTTGGAGAGTCAAAGGATGTGGTTCGCAAAGATGTTAAGGCTATACTGACCATGTTGTGTAAGGTTTACCCAGCATCCAAGGTCTTCCCTTTCCTCATGGATGGAACTAAATCCAAGAATTCCAAACAGAGAGCTGGTGGGTCTCGTCAGTCAGTTAGCCAACTGGCAAAAATTGTAACAGTCTTGTCCCAAACTTGCACCATTCCATTGTAAGCTTCTTGGATGTACAATTGTTACAAGAGAAGTATCTTAAGAACATTGCTTATGTAGTTTCTTTTCTGTCTACAGAATGTCTAGAAGAATTGGGTTGTTTGATAGAGGGCTATGGAATGAATGTATGCCAGCCCACTCCAGCAAAGTCTCTGAAGGAGATTGCTGTTCATATTGGTGACAGAGACACATCTGTTCGCAATGCTGCCCTGAACACTGTAGTGGCTGTCTACAATGTTTGTGGGGATCAAGTCTACAAACTAATCGGAAATGTAAGCGATTATGCCATTGTCTCACTTTGTAGGGTTTCAAAAGACTCAACTCTAAAGCCTAATCCAAATTATTCTTCCCCCCATGTCCTTTGTAGTTGTCAGAGAAAGAAATGAGCATGCTGGAGGAGAGAATAAAGCGCTCAGCCAAGAAGGCTCCTGTTGTTACCAAGCAGACTGCTACAGAAAGAACTCAAAGAGAGCACCCAACAAACCCCAACGCTACCTTCCTCCGCAAGCCTGCACAGGAGGACCCTAACAAACTCAAGTAGGTCAACTTAGACTCATGGCTGTAGGATCTGTATAAAAAAGTTAATGTCCAAAAAGCGTCACCGAAAGTATGGCAGTTAGATTTTTATTAGATGCAATAAATAAACAAAATTAATTCGCTACAGTGTATATTCCAAAAAACAGAAAAATTTTCTTTTTAATACATAAAAAATAAAAATAAGAAGGGTGCTGTGTTGATAAATTTAGCCATCAGCATAAAGATCAATCAATGTTGAAGGTCCAGCTGTGATCAGCAGTCCAGGCATGACCATAATCCGTGGAAATCTGTACACCTAATACCATAATACAGAGGCGAGAAAACCTTACAAACATCAGATTATGCTAGCCAGATTAAAGAGCTGTAAAACAGGTAGAAAGCTAGTTATCAAAAATAGATTACACACACATTCAAACACACATACGGAATGATATGTTTAATCCCCTTACTCTGCTGAGTTCAGTTGATGAGTGATGAATTCTACATGGTCTGGCATTGCAACATGTGCATCAATTTGTCTGAACAGAGAGCTCACTTGTGATGGGCCAGTTAGTACCATAGGAGGGACGAAATGTGTTGTTATGCTGTTGAAAACTTTTTGTCAATTTTTGTCAAGCTCTACAATGGGCCTGAGATGAGATCCAACTTTTCTAACTGTTTCATAGCATGTCCTCCTCCTACTAACAAACCACCTCTTTACTGTGTCAGAAATTATTTATAAATTTCTAGATGCCATGATTGTGACTTGGAACGTATCTGTCCTTCTAACTTGTCTTGTTTTACTGAATCATTGCAAGTTGGGTTGCTCTCACAGATACTTTTATTGCCTTTTAAAGATAAAGTAGGCATATCAAATTGGATTCACAGTCTGTGAAAACAATCAGTGTGTAAGTGTTGGGGCTGGCTGGTTGGTCAGCTGCCTGTCGACTGACTGTCCTTTGCCTTTCTGTTTCCTAACTCTCCATCTTTTTCCTCCTGTGATTTCCTCCTTTGTCTCTGCTCTGCCTGCCTTCCCCTCTGGAGCAGAATAATGTATCGCACTTATAGGATGTGAGTACTGCCTCCTCCTGCTCATGTCCCTTTACTACATGTTGTCATTTTAAGACGCCACCCCTTAACACATATAGTGGTCTTTATTAATATAACTAATAAACAGAAAATTTTGCTATGACATTTGAGTTTTGTCATGCAGCATTGCATTGAGGGCAAGAAGGATCTAATTTTCTTCCATATGTCATATGATAAGGAGAGCACCTGACTAATTATCAGTGTCCTGTCACTTTTAATATCAGTTTATGATCCTTACCCCATCCCCCATTGTCCTACATGTGTATATTGTGCATACTGTTTCCTGAAATGTGATTAACTCTTTCCTTTGCTTAATCTTGGCCTTTGTCGTAAAAAATGATCTTATAGACCCGTTCAAAACTACAGGAAAATTTAAACGTTAAACTTATAGATGGTTGCACAGTTTTATTTGTTTGATGGTTAATTGGCTGGTTTTTTTTTGTTTTTGTTTTTCCCTGTAAGTATGAACAGTTTGGCTTGATTTTCTGCCCTAAAAGTGGTGAAATAAGAAGACCATAAGGGCGTTTTCACAAAGGGCATGATTGTTTCATACCATGCCTGAGCATGACTGCTCCCCCTACCCTTTTTTCACACAGGTCTGCTTTCACATGGGTGAAATCTTTCAATGCCAAAGCACATTTTCATATGTATAACATCTGACACAGTAGGTGGCAGTATGCGCATAGTTGGTTTTCAATTAACAATTCAGACAAGAAAGAAGACGAAGCAACTACAATGCAAGCAATAGTTACAACATAAATAGAGGCACACTAGTGTCCTTGTTTGGGCATGGTTGCTGTCACATCTAATCCATTCTGTGCCGGAGTACACTTGAATCGTGCCTGAGACCACCTTATCATGCCAAATCCGGCATGGATGGGGATCCTAGCCTGAGCAGGGCAAACATGTGTTCATGCTTATCACATGAACCAAGTTTTGGGGTAAAGTGGGCTCAGATCTGGGCCCAGGCACCTAGTGTGAAACCACCTCAAGTCACAACACTGGTATTAAGTTTAATACTGTCAGTTTAAATTTGTATCTCAGTCAGCAGATTTGATGGGTCATGCATCAGTGTAAGACCTACACCCACAGACTAGCAAAAAGGACTTTTAATTCAAATTATTCATCAGTCAGTGGAGTTATAAATGCACATTTTGGTTGATCCAACCATTTTTATTGTTTGCATTTTTTATTGTTTGATTTTGAGTTTCCTTTTTTATAATACTAAAAATGTAATGTATCAGTGGATCAGTGAATGGCTGCAGCTGTTTATTATTTTTGTAATTTACTATTCAGCAGTTACTTTATTGGTTAATCTAGTGACCAAAGAATTGTGTTTGTGATTTATGTTAGTTGCTAATATTAATGTAACCTTTTTTGTCTGTGCTGATTGTGATCTGGTTGCTTAGTGATGTTGACCAGATGCTACTGGCTGATGCTGTGAACTAGTGTTGTACTACTTTTGCAGGCTAGTTTGGTTTTTACAGTAGACTGTACAGAGTTTTCATTTTTTTTCACTTTGAAATTATTCTTCTTCCTCTCCTCCTTCCTCTTCATGTTCTTTGACAATTTGTGGGATTTTTTTTTCTGTCTGTTTCCCTTGCTCCTTGCTATTTTCTTTTTTGTCTATTTTGCGATCCCCATCCCAAAAATACATCAACTTCAGGTCAATAAGTAAATGTTAATGAGTTGAGTAACTGGTGTAAAAAACAAAGACATTACCAGCCTGCTTTGGATCATAATGTTCTTAAAATGCTCTTTTCTGACAATGAAAAACTTTGAATGGTATTACTTGATATAGATAGATCTAAATTGCCTTTCACACAGCAGGCAAGAAAACAATAGCAGCCAGTTGGTCTGCAGTTTTTTTTACTAGCACTTAAAAGTTAACCTCCATTTTTAAAACACTGTTTGAGTCAATAGTTATGAACGTGTTTGTGAATATTGTGTGAAGAAGAGAAAAAATGATTGACTTTTGCCTCTGTCCTTCCGCTCTCTTTGTCTTGTCTGTCAGTGCCCATGAGCATGAGTGCAGGCCACAGGGCTGAGCTTCTAACAGAGACAGAGGACAATAGACTTTAGAGCAGAGCCCACAGCAGAGGAAATTAAACAGACAATGCTCATTATCCAGAAGTACAATAAATAATTGACAGAGAAATCAGTTTATCAAACACCAAACTTGTCATTTGTTTCTTCCGTGACTGCCTGTAGTAACTTGCTACCCCTCCTGTTCCATCTACATTTTTTTTTAGCTATACAGAGCTTGCCGGCGTAACAATAATCTTTTCTACCACCACTGATTTTAACAAAGCATCTCCACTGCCTTCACGAGGCAAAAATTAAACTAAATCATACATTTTATAGGAGCAGTCATTTTGTGTTTATGACTGAGAGATGAAGCCAAGGGTCTAAATTGCCACCAGTTACCATAGAATAACATAGAATAATTAGACCAAAATCAATACTTAAACACTCCCCAGCAAGTTTTAAAAAACTGCTAAAATGACATAAACTGTCCAGAATCAAATTATTTTGACAATTTTTTTATGATGCCCCAGCTTCTATTATTCAGGGGTAGGGATTATGACCTATAATATAGCCAAACACCAGAAGGCGATCAAGATTCATTGTTTTTGCTTTCAGGGGCTGTCATGCCATTCATCTTTTAAGGTCATTGGTCAGAAAAGCCATGGACTGAGGAAAGCGTCTTTTTGGAAACCCAGACTCTGCCAAGTTGCAGCTTTTTGCGTAGCTTATCTTTACTTAACATTTGCAACGTTGCATTTCAGCAATGTCTTGTAACCTATTTGTGCACGTTAACTACCTAGACAAATTGTCTAAATTGTTTTTTATTTCATAATATTCACATCCAGATCCACATCCTTCTCGAAGGCTCCCCATAGTGCAAATCTTAACTGACTTTCTCAGCATTTGTCATTAAACTTTGATGTTATCATCTCTAAAAAAACTTTCAGCCTCTCTGAATACAGCATGAGTTATCTGTTTTATTTTTAATATTGGCTACTTAATGATTTTAATTAAACAAAATGCTTAGTCACAGTATAACTTAATATACAGAACAAACTTACTTGTTTTAAACTAAGTTGCTATTCGTACTCACTACTTATGTTAATTTTACTTTAGCTGTCTCTTCTCTGCTTCACTACATCTGTATGTCGGTATTGTCAGCAGTCAGACAAGAGAGACTCTGGGAGGCACAGGAATTATAATGCTAAACTTTGAGCAGGTCTGTGTGGAAATATGATGTTTTCACATTAAAGATGACAAGAAAAAGGCACCGAGTTGGAAGTATAAAGGATTATGATTCAAATATCACATTTTTAAAAATAATTCTTAAGATGACAGTAGTCCACATCAGTCAGTTCGATAATCTGTTATCAACCTCTTCGATCTGTTTGTTGTTGTTTGTTTGTTCGATTTTCCAAATGTTAATGAATTCAATTAAGAATTGTTCATGTGGCAAACAGTAATTCAGATAAAAGTGCCCAGATTTTTTTACTTTTTTTTTTATCTGGTTGTCAAGTTAGCTTCAGCGTTTATTTCTATCATTTCTATAGAATACAAATGCTCAGTGTTGGTTTTAGATCAGTGGTTATCAACTTAAGTCTTCATAGTCCAACTATTTGGACAAAACTACATGAATGTAATACTTTATTTTAGCAATAAGATCCTTATTAAAGATTCTGTATTATGCCCCTTTTCGACAGTGGGAATAGGTCCCTGAAGTCACAAAAACATGCATGTAAAGTTTCTTGATTTAAAAATAACTAGATGTGAATGTGGATTTGGCCATGACCCTATGTTTACTGGGAATGCTTGGTATAGACATAGCTGGGTATAACAGATATGTGTTATGTTATGTGTAACACTGTTATGTGTTGATGCCAATACAACCTGGGTATAAGACCCAGGTTGTATTGGCATCAACACATAACAGTCATCATTAGACATGAGTCCTTCCCCTCCTGCTGCACGCTCTGCTTCTAAATATGACTAGACTTTATTATAGGTTAACTGTGTGAATTAAACAGATCATTTGTAAATATATTTTTTCCTGCAGAAGCAATGCTACCTTCTGATAGTACATTAACTGAAATTCCAGTTGCATTAGCGTTGAGTTAAAAATTTAGACTTGTAGTGATTCAGGAACCAAAGAATGCGTACTGTGGTATGTCCTCGTATCTTGGGGTGACTTCTACCTCTGTCACTTTCTATAGTGTGTGCTCTGTGGTACTGAAATATTGAACCGTTTGTTATATGTGAATAAATACTTAGTAGTGCCAATGTAATTTGGCACAGAGTGTGCAGTGCCTAATCCCAGTGACTGCCACTAAATATCATATACCCTATGTCTGAGCTTACTATAGTTGCTACCCATATTAGCCACTGTGCTAACGCCAGTACTTGTTTCTGCAGCAGACAACAGAGCATTTGACCCTTTGCTTAGCCATGTACCCCTTTGATACTTTTGCTAAACCAGTCAAGCTTTGGAGCATCAAGTTCACACTGTTACTAACTTCACTCCCTTGAGAAATATCATCTAATTTTTGGAAAAATGAAAAAGTGATGTTAGACAGAAGCAGACAGAGGGGTTTGCATTGAGACTTTGATTGATATACACAGGGTGTTAAACTAGTGCTGGGCAGTATGACCAAAATGTATATCACGGTATTTTTCAAAATTAAATCAGTTTCACAGTATATGACGGTATTTTCTTTTTTCATGCTACGCTTGCAAAACGTAGCGGCAAACGTACGTACTCTGTTACGTTTTGCAAGCAGCAAACGTAGCGTCGCGGGTCCCGCGTTATCTATGCTACACACACACCGGTATTTGGGTATCTGAAAAATTCATATCATAAAAAGAAAAAATGCCAGTATTTGGTATGAACTGGTATACTGTCCAGCACTATGTCAAACTGACTCAGAAGTGAAAACAGATCCAAGTTATGAGTGTAAAGATACATGCTAAAGCCTTACATTACAGATTACAGCACAGCAGCTTCAGCTTCTGTTACACTTCATTCATAAAACAAGCAAGGACTCATGATGATTTGTTTATTTTAGGTTACTGAAGCAGACAGTGTGGCAGCTTATTTTTGATAATTAAGTGAAATGTAACAGAAAAACTGGACTGGAATTAACTACTGGAGTGATATTTTAAAGTAATATTTTAAAGTCGATCGTAGCTCATTTTGGTGTTGGGCTGAACATATCCCTCTCACTCCAGCTCTGGTTGCTGTCAACGAGGGATGTAGTTCTATTTTTATTAACACTGGAGTCACATTTTACTAATACTCATGTAAGTTTTACTTATTGTAAACTTTCTCCTTTTTAGCTGTTCAAAAAAAGAAAGAAAAGGAAGTTTCCAAAAAGAGAACGTTTGTGTCCCTTTTCATCTTTCAACATCTACAATAGTTAGACTGGAGAAAATTCACTGTACCACAACTTTACTACTGGAAATTTAAGGTGTTTTCCTTTGTTGCTCAAGCCCCTTTTGGCAGAGTGTCAAAATAATAACTAACCATTGTGTTTTTCATTTTTATTGTGATGAGCGGCTCTTGAAGCGCTCAAAAAAGTGTACATGAATTTCAACAGGATTAAGCAAACTGCAAATATTCT
>JAQNCA010000028.1:7482926-7493587 GCA_029783725.1 Acanthurus tractus | reverse complement strand
AATCGTTCACTAATACAGCCTTGCTTGACAGTGATCTGATGTTAAAGAGCCCACATCTGACCCTCGTATTTTTTTGTCATTTGGCACTGGTGGTTTTAATTTTTATTAGATTTTTATGGTTTACTCCTTTTATTTTATTTCTTGACATAGATCGTTTCGAATGGGGGGCAGACACCGTTTCTATGGGGTTGTGGGTGGGTAGCTGCTCTAATGGAAGAGAGGTGTGTAAGACTACAACTCTGCTTCCTGGTCTCAACTCTGGGTTGTCAGGGTTTTGGTTGTCTAATAAACTTGTCTAGATTCCTAGATATGAGAGCCGTGCCATCCCAAGTGGGATGTATGCCATCTCTCCTAATAAGACCAGGTCTTCCCCAGAACGTCTGCCAATTATTCACAAAACCTATGTCATTTTCTGGGCACCACCATGACAGCCAGCAGTTAAATGACGACATGCGGCTAAACATGTCATCACTGGTCACTTAAGAAGGGGCTCAGAGAAAACTACGGAGTCCGGCATAGTTTTGGCATATTTACACACCGACTCAATATTAATTTTGGTGACCTATGATTGGCGTAGCCGGATGTCATTACCGCCGACGTGAATAACAATTTTATTAAATTTAAGATTAGCCTTAGCCAGCAGTTACAAATTTGATTCAACGTCGCCTGCTCTGGCCTCCGAGATGCATTTGACTATGGTCCCTGGTGTCGCTAATTTCCCGTTTCTTAAAATAGAGCTGCCAGTGACCAGAATTTAGGTCTCAGCGGGTGTGTCGCTGAGTGGGGAGAATCTATTCGAAACATGAAGGGACTGGTGGTGAACCGTGGCAGGCTTTGTTTTTTTCGGACTATGCTTCCTTTGAACAGTCACCCAGCCTCCCGGCTGCTCGGGAGCTGCAGGGGGACGGCCATTGACTGTATAAAACACTCGACAAACCCTCCGTGACGTCACCCATTGGTTTCTGCATGAGCGAAAGTGAAGCCTCAGAAATCTCGTCCTGGGCACCGCCATTAGCCTGTGCGTGACTCCGCCAAGAGCCCGCCTAAACGACAAATAACCAAATATGGGAAAAGAGGCGGGGGCCGTAGGACAGACAGCGCACCCATTCAGCTAATAGCCCCTGGCTATTCGTCAACAGGCTGTCAATCAATGGAAAATTGCCGAATTTAAAGCTTAAATATAAAATAAAATTAAAAAAAAATTCATCCCCCTCAGAGCTTTCATGACATGATAGAGAAGCTGTAGACAAAAAAACGTTGTTTGAGCAAGGCTGTAATATGTTTATTTCTGCTCTAAAGTTGGCCATTTTAACATGGGCTTCAATGGGAATTTGCTCCCTTCTGGAGCCAGCCTCAAGTGGTCAGTTGCGGAATTGCAAGTTTTTGTACATCCTGGTTGGCTTCAGTGCGGAAGTTGGGAGTTTGCCCCTTGGGGATGGCTAGCAGGAGCTAAGCTAGGATGGTCCGCACCGGCTATGGGTGGCTGGCTATCGACTCTGGCTGAGTTTTCAACGGTGCGGAGCCGTGCTTCTACTTCACTAAGCCTTGCCTCCAGCATAATAAATAAACTACGCTTATTACATTTGACAGTATAGCTAAAGGAGGCAGAGGAATAGCTAAACATGTGGCACACAGAGCATGAAAGAGCAGGAGAGTGAGAGGAGGAAGGAGAAGCCATCGCTAGTTACTAGGCTAACGCTAATTAGCACAACCAGAGATGGTGTAAACAACTGTGTGATTAACAGTAAAGCTGCTTGGAGAGGAGTCGCAGCAAGTGTTAAGGCAGTACTAATGCAGGAGTAGATTGGTTAAAACGGGTAATTAGTCGCAGAACAGAAAAGGATCAGAATTTAGCAAGCTTCACTGGAGCTGCAAAAAGTTCAGTCAACAACACAGTAACTCAGTAACATTAAGTGACGGAATACGCTTACCGTATCAGTGCCAAATCTATTACTGTTTTAAAGTTATATAGTGTCCTATAAATAGTGTCCTATTCGTTGTCACTTAGGTTAATTCCAGGTTAATTTGCTTTATTGTTGACTAAACACTGTTATTTTAATTTTTTTAATGTTTTTTCTGTTCATTTTTGCATCTGTCTCCCCATGTGTTTTTCACTGAGCGTCTTTGAATGCATCACCGCTTCCATCTCTGAAGATCTGGTTTCCGTGCTTTCCGCCATGACAGTTATCCACCGCATAAACACACGCCATAACAAAACCCACAGCCAAAGGCCAAAACTGTAAATATAAATTAACAAACGTGATAAAGTGTGTGAGAGAGAGAGCGAGAGAGGGCGAGAGAGAAAAAGCCGATGAGATTGGTGCAATGTTCGTCGTGTACGTGTCTCTTTGGTTTCTGTTCATGCTTTAGTATAGAGAAGGTTGCACTACTGTTTTTTGGTGCCCAGGGACCGTCACAACTTCCTTTCCTTTTTATGACACTTGGACAACAGCCTTCACAAGTCAACAAGTTGAATGGAGTTCTACATTTTAAGCAGTGGGCCATCTATGGGATGTGAAGAGCCATCAGAGGAGGTGCACAGGAGCATAATGCAGATACAGTCAAGTTTGTTGACAGGGCTTTAGTGTGGATGATGGCCTCTTACCTTTACATATTTAAGCCAAGGCAATGGATGTTTTCCAACAAACACAGACCTCATTTGCTGTGTTTGGAGACCTAAAACAGCTTCACATTACATGCACCTACACAACGACCTAATTCACCTAAGCAGTGCATGCAGAATTGTGAGTATTCTCGAATGCCTCAACCTAGGCTTTTGGTGCTATGGCTTGCCTGACAGCAGTTCAGGAAGATGAGCAAGTAGAAGTAGAATTTGTTATGGGCAAGGCAAAGCTAGCACTCCAAGCCTACAATCCCATGGTTTGGCTTTGCTATCTTAGCAGAAATAACAGATCTCATTCAGGATAAGGATGGATGCTATTGAGTTCACAGGTGTACACTACCGGTCAAAAGTTTTAGAACAATTTTTCCATTTTTTAAGGGAAAATTATTCTGTTTAATTGTCTCATTGCACTGTTCTCATTGAAATGAAAGCATAGCACAAACAAGCAAAATTGGAGTTAAAAAAGAAATCACAGAATCAATTTATAGACCAAAATGTATTCTAAACTTTTGACTCATCAATGTAGCCACCTTTGGCAGGTATAACAGCTGAACACACTCATGGCATTCTTTCTACAATAAAATCTAATATTCTTCAGAAAGTTCCTCCTAAATCTGTTGCAGAGGTTCCCATAAATGTGTGGCACTTGTAGTTTGCTTTGCTTTCACTCTTCTCTCCAGTTCATCCCAAACCAGCGTGATGGGGTTTAAGTCTGGAGACTGTCAAACATGCAGCTCGAAGTCTTCTCTTCACAGTTGAAACTGAGACTTACTTACTACGACCACTATTAAGCTGTGCTTGAAGCTGTTGTCCTGTGAGCCGCCTATCATGCAAGCTGTTAACTCTCAGAAACTTGTCCTCTGATTCAGTTGTGGCTTTGGGTCTGCCACACTTCTTTCTGTCAGAGTTTGCCCCAGTTTCTGAGCGCCTTTTGATGGTGAAGGAAACTGTACTCACAACACATTGACTAGCAATTTCTCTGTAGGAGAGACCTACATCTTAAGTGTTATGATGGTTCAACTTGTGCTTACAAGGATATGGTACCACAGTGTGTTCCAACACTGCTTTTATGCAGACAGAAGGGGTTGTGAGTAATCCAGAGAAGTTGGAACACCTGTAGGAATTAGTAGCACCAGCTTTCAAGGCTTGATCAACCTCCATTGCTGCAGAACATCTTTAAATTGTAAACCCATTTTGTGTTCCCTTAAAAAGGCCTTTTTGTAAAATTTTGAAATGTACATTATTTTTCAGTTTTGGGTAACCTTACCTTTTTTTAACCTCTGGCAGTTCACCACTTACCTTTGTACCATTTCAAGCTATTCATTGGACTTGAACGACTTTAATTGCAGTAAATAACTGGAAAAATTGGGGTGTTTTAAAACTTTCGACTGGTCGTGTAAATCAGAGCTATATAATGAGACAAAGTGATTCTATGCATACATCCGCAATAGAGTCTGGTGTATCCATCAGTCCTCAGAACCTGGGCAATGGCATTATGTATGTACAGAGGAAAATGCAGCAGATCATGCATTAGTGTATCTTGGTTCCCTGGATCCTCTTTCCTGAACCAGCCACCTACAGAGAAAACAGAAAAATTGAGAATTTTGGGCTCAGTGAAACTTAAAATGACTCTGACATCTGATCCCAAGCAACAAACCTGTGCAACTTACTTGGAATACTGATCATTACCTCTAAATAATTTGAATCTTCTTCTTCTCTACCTTCATCTTGCTAGTCAGAGAATCCAACAGGCATTTAAACATTTAAATTATTGGTTGATAACCATTATAAAAAAATGTCTGTTTTCCTTGTGATCTGTTTGATTCAGGGTGTGTTTTACAGTCTAACATGATCATGCCATGACACTAAAGGAATTTTAACATTTTTAAGAGAGAACCTTGGAATCTTCTTGTGATTTTTCATTCAGTTTAATACTGAATTTAATACTTAGATCCCTAATATTTTTTATTTTGATTTATTCACGTTTTTTTTTTAACCAGCATGTTAATGAAGAAGTGTGACAGTAAATGTTCAAACTTACTGCAACTCTGTCTTCATTGAGTGTGGCTTTATTTGGTCTGTAGTAATTTCAACACACTGCACAAGAGCACTACAATTGTTGTTGTTGCTTCAATTGTACTGTGCATCCCTGTCTCACTTTTCTTTTCTTCCTCTTCCTTCTCACCTGATAAAAGGAAGTTTTTCCTTTGTTACTCTTGTCAAGTGCTTGCTCATGTGGTAATTCCATGTTAAGTGTCTTAAGACAACTGATATCCTTAATTGTTGGTGCTTAATAAAAGAGAGAGAATGAGAAACAGAAAAAAACATTGGCAGTTGGAAAGTGGTCAGATTGCTGCTGTTGACAAACCTTAGGGAGGGTCTGGTAGTCAATGAGTGGTCATGAGATGTTGAAATTGAGTTCATGCCCACAAACCAAGTGTCACATAAAAGCATGTAAAACAGGTGCTAATGTTTATCAAGCAATATAAGTTGTAATCCTTATCAAATCCTGAATTAAAAAGGTTTTTACCTGCATCTGTTACATGCTGTGCAGTGCTCTGTCTGCATCAAGTGAGTTAAATTCTCCAGTGATACTTGTCCCAAAATTCAGCAACACAATAAGACTTTGTATTTACCACAGAAATTAAATTTGGGGACTGACTGTGTGTTAATATAGAAAGTGAGGTGAAGTTTTCTCACGGTGTGCTTCGTTAAATGTTTGATGCAAACACATGAACAGATGTGAATTTGCAACAGACAGGAGGGATCTAGCTAAAGTAACCTAAACCCATAGTAAAAAGGTAATATGTTAATTTGGAAACACTGTTGTGATTTTATACTAAATTAATAGTCAGTAGTATCTTTTCTCTCTTTTTTCTCTCCCACTCTCCATGTTTCTGTAGGTGCTTCTTTGCCAGACTTTTTCTTTCCAGGCTGTTGCAACAGAGTGGATTAGAGGGGCCCTCGATGTCAAAGTGTGGGGGACAAGCATTAAAGCCATATTAACTTTCCATTAAACAACACCTCACTCTGTTCAAGAGAGATTCAAAAGCCCTGGGATAAAGAGAGAGAGGGGGGAAGAGGGAGAGAGTGAGAAGGGAAAGAGCAAACCAGAGAGAGAGGCAAAGAGAGAGAGAGAAGGAGAGGACATGTGTGAGTGTGTGTCAGTCTGAATGATCATTTTTCACTAATGTTCATTTTTTGAAATCTAAAAAAAAGGCAGATATATACTTACTGATGGGCACTTCAGAAAAATTTGATTTTTATTTAGACTCATTGATATTTTATGTTCATGTCAGTGACATCATCCAACTGCGGTAATCTATTATGCAGTTCTAAAGGATTAAAAAATTAAAGTTTCAAAACAGTTTTCAACATATTTTTTAGTTGTTTCTTACCTATTAAATTATTTTTTCAGTAATTATGGATGTCAAACACATTTAAAAAACTCTTAAACTTATAAACAACAATCTGAATTCCCCTAAAACAGTTATCACAATGTTGGATTCCTTTTGAGGAATTATTAGGGTTGTTCTGTTACCAATATTTGCACATTTAACTGATAGTCATGAATGGCAATCAACTTGTAAAACTCTGATAAATATTAATAATACATAATGCAAAGTGAAATGTGTTGCTCTAGTCACTGACCCTGAGAGATTGATCACTAACTCTGGTGTCCCATCTGATTTTTTTAAATAGGGACTTTTTAGCCACAGTGAACTTAGTCGGTCTATCAGAAGGTCCACCTCTTTGGTCAAGACTGAAATATCTCAACATGAGGGATTGTCATTACATTTTGCAGAGGCATTTATTGTCCCTAGAGGAGTAACCTTAATACATCTGGTGTTCTCTCTTCCCCCTTGTGCCATTTGAAGGAAATATTTCTAAAATTTTCTGCAAAATATTTGTACTACTTGTTCATGGATTGACACAAAGTTTGAAACATGTATCACTCGAGATAATAAAATCTTGCCACTATGGTCATCTTGTAACTAGATGGTGCCACCACAAGGCCACAATCCCAATGGTGAAAAGGTATAAACATTAAAACTGCTCAGCATCAGCTTCTTAGTGTTATAATTGTAAATACATTAGCATGCTGAGTTTAGCATTTAGCATTACCTCACAACCAGTATTTTAAAAAAGATATTCTGGATGTCAAAATGAAGATCTCCCTATTAAATACTTATTTGTCATTGACCAACTCAACTTTCATCTAGCAGTGTGAGCGTGTGAGATTAGATTATTGAATTCATAAAATTTAGGTAAAACTTCGCATAAGTTACTAATCTTTGTTGCTGACAAATATGAGAACTTGCTTGCCCCAGTGTCCCCATCATAGCCTTTGGACACTTGTGACATAGAGCATGCTCACTGAATGCTCATTAGTTGTCGATTGGTCATGGGAGCTCAGAGGAACACATCACTGTGCTAACAATCTTTCCCATTATAAGAGCCTCCATTCTTCCATTCACAGCCCATTCTGCTCTAATCTTATTGGAGTCTCATAATGTTCTGCAGCCCTTCAGCAGGAGGCTTAAAGCACCTGGCAGGTTGTTAAGAGGGGAGCTTGTAAATGCCTG
Source organism: Acanthurus tractus (assembly GCA_029783725.1). Taxonomy (NCBI): domain Eukaryota; kingdom Metazoa; phylum Chordata; class Actinopteri; order Acanthuriformes; family Acanthuridae; genus Acanthurus; species Acanthurus tractus. Next base: position 7,486,378 of record JAQNCA010000028.1, on the reverse strand, counting down.
TGGTTAAAATAGGCTCTGGGGTCCAAACACAAGCCAAGCACTGCTGAGGAAAAGGGGGAGGAAGGGTGATTTGGTTGTCAAGTGCAGTTTACATTTCTGTCAGTTTCGTAAGTGGAGTGGGTAAAGAGCAAACGAAACCTGTTGATTCAGATTACTTACTCCAAATTTTCTTGTGCTTTTAAGATGGTACTCTGCACTTAGCATTGCCTGGTGTGGACCACCTGTGATTACTGCACACATATATATTTATATTCAGCCATTTTAGTTTTCAATAAAAAACCTCTATAAACCTTGCATGCCACTTGCTTAGCATTATACAGCGCTAAACAGAAGACCAACACGGTTTTCTTAGATTTCCCTTATTAACCTATTCTCACAATAACAGCAGTAATTTTCGACAACGAATTCAGTTGGTTTAAACTTTTAAACCACTTGAGCTTTGACTTGAGCAAGTCAAAATTGCTCTCTGCTATAGCAAGGGTTGCCGAACTCTATCACAAATACCTAACAGATCACACCTGTCTGTGGTGAGAGATACACTGGATTAAAAAGATGTTAAGTGTTTCCTTGAAATCTTTTGCAACCAAATTTGAAAGCAGAAGCATGTGGTTTCTAGAAAAAAGTTACTAGGTCTACTAAAATCTAGTTAGAACCCTTCCTCAATAGTATGTCTTATAAAAAAATCTAACTTTTATTAAAATTATATTTTCTTTATTAAAATATGGTGTCATAAGTATGCCATGAAAAAAATCATCTGAAAATAATGAGAATAAAGGGGAAATTAATAATAAAACAGCTGAAAAAATATATAAAAATGTAAATGTGGAAATATAAAAAAAACACTGGAACAAATTAGGTGAATAAAAAATGAGAAGTGAAAAATCAACCTGAGAAGTAAATACAATTTAGTTGGCCACAAATTGTAAACACAGTTATCCAATATAAAGGTTAGATAATACACCTAAATTCTCTGTTTTTCTATTTACTTTAAATGTTTTTTAAAAATTGTGTATTTGAACTTTTCCCTATTCTTTTTCTGTTTTTTTTGCTTATCCCTATTCTTTTGCTTTTCCACATATAGCCTATAATCCATCACAAACACTCCATCACAATGCCATTGCAATGTTCAACAGAGGCTGTTCAGCAATGCAATGCTACATCCTCCATAATTTAAATAATTTTCAATGGGTTTAAGCTGAATTTGATTGGGATGTCACGAACATTTAAATGTGCGCATGAAGTTAGCAGAAACTATAGTGACTTATAGAAATTGAAGATTTTTGTTTCACTTAGACTCCCTGTCTTAGTGCTTTGTGTATATTGCTATAATATATATCTTTAATAAATAGCTTAAGGCTTTTGGATAGGGGCTTTTGTTCTAGGAGTTTTGTTTTAGGATTTTTTAAAAAAAGCCTGCGGGCAAGAACCTAGTCCAAAGGCCTTCATTAAACCAGACTGGTGGGTTGAGCGATGGGTTGAGGGCAGAGACTCTGAACTAGCTGACGTGAAGAGACCAAAGTTAGTGCTTGGCTTTAAGATGAATGAGGCCAGTCTTATTTCTTAGGCAGGCTGAATACAAGGACGCCAGCTCAGCACTGCATGGCTAGCAGGTATTAAGGCAGGCCATGGTATTTATGTCACTTCTTGTCTTGTCAATCCCATAACAGGCATGGCAACAGCGTGGGGATCTCCCATGGTGACGGGACTTTGCCTTATTCAGATAGAATGGACAGAAAAGACCCAAGCCTCATTTAATTCACGTTTAATTCTCACTCAAACCGTTTTAAGAGCTTATGTTATTTGCATAACAGGGAAAAAGGGACTCTGCCTTTTCAGTGTTCCTGTGTCTGTATGTGTGTTTGTGTGGGTGTGTGAGAGACAGAGACAGAGAGAAAGAGAGAGAGAAGAGGGAAAACATGAACAGTGTTGTAATTGGAAGTGTATAGTAGGCTAATATATGCATATGCTTGGGGCAAAGCTCTTTCACACGGATCAGAGGACAGAGAGATTCTGTTGCAGTATACTAATGTGCACTGCTGTTTATCTGCATTGCATTTCTACACAGCTTGACATAGTTTTATCTGATCATGGTGGGGACAGACACTGAACAAAGGCATAACTATTCTGTAATTAATGTGATATGATCAAAAAAATGTCCTCCAGTAATTTAGCAGTTGGTTTGGCAGCTTTTTTTTTTTTAAAGTTTATTAACTTAGAGATATTTTATTTTATTGGGCAGTTTTTGATTAAAGGCTCAATTTGTCAGCTTACATATTAAGTTCTCTATGGTAAAAGTGATCATTTAATACATAAAAGACAGTACTGAAGTGGAAAAAAGAGTAAATGGGAAATGTTAAACAATTATAACACAAAAATTGGATGAATAAAAAATCAAATGTAAGACATCAGGAAAGAAGCTTGCTAGTTATAACATACCTAGCATATTTTGTTAACTGGAGAGATTAGGTTTAGCTCCCCAATAGACAACATCAAACAATGCAACCTTGAAAATCAACCTGCGTTATCAACAAAAAGTCCCAGAATAAGTCAATTAACTGTATAACCCACAATGTGAATCATAGTTTTTTCTTTATTTTCTTATCTTCCAATTACAGATGAACTTAATCAACACAAAGGAATAATTTACTATTGATTTAGTTTAGAGGCATTGGTGATAGTTTGTGTCCAGACCAGTCCTCCATTCAGTGCTGACTCTTGCACTATGTTAGTGTGGCCGGGAGTTGATGGTAGGAGTGCTTGTGTGTGTTTGCTTAGTTGTCAGTGGAAAGGCTGTTTCGGGTTTTAGCAACACAAGGCCAGTAAAGAGACAGACTGGGTCAATAAAAACTATGGAATTTTTTATGCTTAAAAAAATTTGTCCCATCATGCTACATGGCCAGCATGCCACTGTGCTGGGGTGAAAGGGTAGATGAATGTCCTCAGGGGAAGTGGGAAGCTCACTCAATGGCAGGTCATTATGGCCCTGTTCCTAACCTGTATAAAAATCCGTCCTGTGAGATTCAATCACAAGTGAACAGCCCAAAGTACGGTTGGGGACTCACCCAAGACGCATTTGAGATTGGATCACTCAAACCACATTCTAAGGTGATCTGAGCAGCATGCGGGCACATTCTATTAGCAGAGGGAACAGCATTCACTCCTAGTTGGCCACACTGAACTGATGTCTCCTGTGTAAGCGGAAGTAGTAGTTACTTGCGCAACGATGGTGACGATTAATTTACAAGGGTGTGCTGGGCTTTTGAACGGTGTGATTGTGGCAGGCCGTAAAATTTACATGTTTGACCAGGAGGCAAAAATTAGCTCTAACTTCCTTGTAAAGAGACCAATCTGCTTGAAAATCAACACATTTGATAAGATTTCCCCCCTGAAGACATGTACATGTCAGTTATCAGTCATATATGTAGTGTCCTACAAAAAGATATTTTTTATTT
>JAQNCA010000028.1:7462572-7475865 GCA_029783725.1 Acanthurus tractus | reverse complement strand
AGTGTGATCTTGACATGCTCTATATGTAAAGTGTCTTGAGACAACTTTGTTGTGAATTGACGCTATATAAATAAAATAGAATAGAATTGAATTGAATTAATTAGGATGCCTCCTGGACGCCCTCTTGGTGAGGTGTTCAGGGCACGTCCCACCGGTAGGAGACCCCGGGCAGACTCAGGACACGCTGGAGAGACTATGTCTTTCGGCTGGCCTGGGAACGTCTCAGGATCCCCGGCAAGAGCTGGATGAAGTAGCTGGGGTGAGGGAAGTCTGGGCTTCCCTGCTTAGGCTGCTGCCCCCGCGACAGGACCCTGGATAAGCGGAAGAAAATGGAGGGATGGATGGAACTCTTCATTTAACTACTTGTGACCTAAGTAATTTAAGTGGCCGGGATTGCAGACATTTTTCCTATGGGGTTTTAGGGGGTGACAACTCTAATGAAAGTGCAGATTAGCATGAAAGTCTGCAACTCTGCGTCCTGGTCTGAACTCTTTGATGCTAAGGTTTTGGTCAACCAATAAACTTGTTCAGATTATTTGAGATAAGAGCTGTGCCATCAAAAGTGGGAGGAATGAGGTCTCTCCTAAGTAACCTGGTATTCCTCATGAAGTCTGCCAATTACTTACAAAACCCACAAAACGACAGCCATTGAGTCATGACATGGAGCTAAACATGTTGTCACTGGCCAAATTAGGCAGGAGCCCAGAGAGAACTACAGAGTCTGACATTGTTTTTGCATATGAACACCCTAGATCAATATTAAATTTAATGACACACTGAAAGAGTTAAACATTGCCAGTTTTTGGTATATTCTCTACAGTACATTGTAAATGTTATAAAGTGTTGTAAAATATGTTGCAATACTTATGCACAATCAGCTTGCTGTTTCACTCTTTGACCCAACGATCAAAGTCAAAGATACCTTTATCAGAGTAATACAGAGATAAAAACAAGGCCAGAGATAGATTCACAATAGCCAAGGTAATATTTTATTGAGTTGTTGTTGTAAAACCCTCATAATCTTGCTTGCTTTGTGGATTCTACTTTACCACACAAACTACATCATATCATGCTTCTTTACCAACTTGAAAAACTAATTGTAAAAAAAATGCTTAGGCATATCCCCCAAAGTAGACTTGAAATAATGCTTTCTTTCTTATCAGTGATATCTGTTTACCTTTAAATAGATGCCATATACCTGTGCATTCTAAGTTTTATATGACATCTCGAAAAATACTTAACATTTTAACAGGTAACCATGTAAAGGACAATGAACTGCAGGTAATCCCAGTGTGTCCTTCTCAGTCACTACAGCATAAGTTATACTTTTGGTGTAAGCCTAAAGTGAATTGAAGTGGGATTAGTATAACAATCACTGTCAGCCAAATATTGTTACTCTTTGGAAATACACTTAAACAAACCAATGTGAACAAACCAGTGTGAACAAAGATATTTTAACTCACACACACAAGCAAGCATGCACATGCACAAGCGTGCACATATATAAATATTTATAAACATATATATATATATATATATATATATATAGTGTATAACATAGGCAGATGTTGACTGTTGTCAAATTTTATTACAGAATTCTGTTGACACCTTAGTTGATTTTTCATTAATTGCAAACAAATACAGATGCTGATTGTAAAATAAATTTTGAATATTATATTTCATCTTTTGCTGCTTTCAAATATTGAAAGACGCTTTTGACTTATGTGTTTATTTGTTTTGGGTGAGTGTTAATGTGGTAGTTTTTGAGGGATTAATTATTAATGGTTTACAGTTTGGCAAATTAATCTTTGCTCTCTCTGTTCCACATGCACCACCTTGCTTTTTATTGGCCATGTGCCTTAATTTTATGACAATGAAGCAAATGTCAGACTCTGTTTACAACTTCTGGTGATTAAATAAAACTTTGAACACATGGATTCCAGTAAAATCTTCTTAATATTACTTTCAGCATGCTTGATGTTTTTTTTTTTGTTGTTGCTTTTATATTTTGTGTGCATCGGTCTGACAAAAACACAATCTTGGTTTAATAATAACAATACATTATCTCTCACATTGCAAGGGAAGTAACACTCCATTAAATCCCACAGAATTTTGTTCTGTACCAAAAAAAAAAAAAAATCCACATATTTCTTAGCTGTGGTCCTGATAATCACCATAAATGTTGATGGACTTCACATCAGGGACATGAGGAAAGTAAGTCTCTAAACTGTGGTGATGAATAAGGTGTTTTTATGGGTTTAAGGAGACAGACACTGATATCTGTTAAAGCAAAGCAAAATCATCATTAGGACTTGCAGCTATTTTTGCAGGCATTTTGAACAACACATAAAGTTTTTGTGTGTGTGGCACTTTCTTTAAAGGTTTGTAATGTTATTTTAAATGAGTGACAGGGCAGAGGGTTTATGAGGGACAAAGAACTGCAATAATTGGTAGGGTTAAGGGCTGCAAATGGACCACTCCTTTTCTGTTTATTACAACCATATCCCAGCTATGTGGCCATAAAATGATTTTCATAAAATAAAAAAACCTGCCCCTCTGTAAAAGTCTAATTACATAATGGAAAATTAGATAAATGACTTGGAGATTATGTAGAGTAAGGAAAAAAACAGTGTCATGATTGTTAAATGGCAAGATACAGTCAGAGTCAATTTAGGATAAATGAATCAAAAGCATTTGTTCTCACGATTTAGGCCCTATTTCCACAACCCTCTATGATTTATTATTGAACATCTTTGGATCTTATCTTTCTAATGAGACTGCAGCCACAACCTTTTTTTCAGGGACTACAGATATTTGAAGAATTAATTTATGATTTCAAATTATATTTATGATTTCAAATTACAAGCAGTGGATTTTGCTTCTAGTTCTAGGGTTTTAATAAATTAAGTTAAGATTTGTCTACGTCTGTTTTTATGTGAAATGTCCTGAGACAGCTTATGTTGTTATTTGGTGCTATATAAATAAATTTGGCATAACTTTTGAAAATGAAGATACTGACATTTTCATACTGAAGATACTGACTTCATCTACATCTCACTTTAATAAAGAAGGCAGATAACTGTATAACTGTATTTCCCAAATGCAGAACTATTCCTATACCCTTTAATGTTGTTTTTGTATAAAATTATTTTTTCGATACGCTCACATTTCACGCATCACAGTGACAAAATGAAAAATAACAAACAAAAATAAAAAAAATAACTGAGAATGGTAGATGTTTGACAAAGCCAGTTTCTCTCTAGCCACTCAAGCTGGTATTTACGGTCCAAGTGTTAATATATCACCTTGTACAATAAAGGGGAGGGGAGATGCTACCCATGACTACATAAACAGAATCACCTTTCACTCTTGCATGCAGTGTCTTGGTGTGGGGCAGACAAAATGGGGAAAGGATTCTACATCAGTAAAGCTGCTGGGATAGTACTTGTTATTGTGGGTATCGGGGCTGTAGCTACAATCATAGCTCTCTCTGTTGTCTATGCACAGGAAAAGAATAAAGATAATAATAATAATGTTAAGCCAACAACAGATGGGGGAACTACATCCACAACACCTGCTCCATCAAATGAACCTTGGGACCAGTATCGACTTCCCAAAAGCCTTGTGCCGGACCATTATAATGTCACCCTGTGGCCGCGACTAACTCCAAATGCAGCAACTAATCTCTATATCTTTACTGGTAAGGTTTTATGTCTGTCATACTCATTGCTAATCCACGGTAGCCAGATCAATTTCTGTCTTACAAATTAATTGTATCCATTGCATCCTCCTTGGTAAACAAGAATATAAACAAGCCTAAATTTGGAAGGATGGAGATAAAGATAAAAGAAAATAGATAACTTACAACTTTAAGTGGCTTTAATGTGGAAATAAAACAAGAAATGAGGAAAAATACCTTTCTTTTTCTTTTCCTTTACCATTTCTTCAAGAAACCACCTATTGGAAGAATTTTTGCATCAGGATGTTTCCTAACTCCTCACTTGCCTTTCACAGTATTTAAGCCTAATAAAACACTCCATACGCTTTTAAATTATTTTCAAATTAATTTAAAGTCCCTGTTTACACCTGATCCACATATATAGTTTGTGTAAATAAGTGTGTTTAGTTGAAGCTGGAAAAACATATCAAACGAGTTTTGGTCATTGTTTTTTGAACAATATAAAAAACCCTATGATAACAACACTAACCTGGGAGAATGAGTAAGATGTGCTAGCCACAGTATGTGCATGTATGGTCTTCAAAAGTTTTGAAAAGATTTTTACAAAGCCAAAATAGCAGTGTATGCATGTACAGGGGCTTTAAATTTGTTGCCATACACTAGTACCTGTACTCGTGTAAATAAAAATACAAGCTAAAATAATAAGGAAAATATACCAAGCCATTAAGACCCTATCATGGGAAAATTATTTCATTTTGTCTTATTCTGATTATTGAAACATATCTGATAAAAGAGTTGACAGTGATGCAAAATCATCTTTATTGATGTAAGAAGCACAACATCCAAACACTCACAAGGTGACTGTGGCTGAGGAGATAGAGCGGGTCTTTAAGTAATCAGAGGGTCGGTGGTTTTATCCATGAGTTCTCCAGGTCTTCATGAGGAAGGTTCCTTGGGCAAGTTTCTTGCCCCAAATTGCTCAGGATGGCTATTTCATCAGTGTGTGAATGTATGCGTGTAAGTTTATAATGGTTGGCACTGTGTGGAGAGGCCACCTGCTGTTAGTGTGTAAATGGTGGAATGATCAATTGAGTTATAAAGCGCTTCGGGTAAAGATAGGAAAAGGTCATTGTAAAAGCAGTCCATAGATTGCAGCATGTACCTTAAAAACTGGCTTGCAAATAAACATAGATAAGGAGAAAAAGAAGGCAAACATATTAAAAAGTGGGAGATTAAAAAGTTCAACAGGCTTATGTTGTGCTTGTGGCATCAAACTACTGAAAATGGATGTCACATACTGTAGAAAAGAGAGACAAACACATTGTCAGCAATGTGGATGTTCTAGAGTAAAGAAGTATGTCATTTAAGTTCTCACATAACTACTGGACTTAAATCTAAGACTGCATTATTCACATGTCTTGTTAACTGGTAATGTTGTCATCACCTCACATGGATTTGCAGTTAAATGCTAGTTCTTTTTGGCATGCCACAAGCAGCCCCTTTGCTAGATAGTTGTTAAAATGACTTAAATGTCCAACACTAACTGGTTGGAAAACAGCGAGCTGATTAAACATTTTTATTTCTGAATGTGTGTGTTGTAAAACAAGATGCAGTCTATCTACAATACATGTTCTCCAAGGGTTCCAAAAGATGAAAACATGGTAATGTCAGCTAGATTTGTTTGGGTCAGAGCTTTGGCAATCATTCAACCACCAGTGTGTTCTACATCTTAACCTTCTTTAACTGAGGGATATTTTTAAAATACACAAATGTGAAATTAGTGCGTATCTTATCGGAATCAGCCAGGGAAAGCAAGTTATTATGGATAGTAAGCATTAAACAAAAACAACCCATATGGTACCAAATAAGAATTGGATGAAGCAGTTCACAGAAAAAAAACCCAAAAGTTTTTAGTAACTGTTTTGAAGTTTTATTGTTCTGGACTACATATTTGTATATGCGTTGCAGTGCCCCATAGATATACATTGCATAGACTTACATAAACCAGTGTTTGTTTGTTTTTTACAGAAAATGCTATGAGTTTTAATTGGTTTTAGCTAAGTAAAGGGGAAATTTTTCCAACCTTGTTCTACATTTAATCAATCAATCAAGAAATAAATAATCAAAATCACCAAATTTAAGGATACCTTTTTTTAAGTGATAACTTGACTTTGATTTAATACCTAGGTTACTTTCTTTATTGAAGGTTATAGTTTCATGGATTGTTAGTGGACATTTGTTTCATCAGGTCACAGACTTAACACAGGTTGGTTAGAAATCACTCATCAAGGTGACTCAACCTGAATACCATCATTGATTTCCAGAGGTGTGGACTCCAGTTACATGACTTGGACTAGTCACACTCGAGTCATGAATTTAATTACTTTAAACTCGACTAGACAGAATGTTAAAAGACTTGCAACTCGACTTGGACGGGAACAGCAACGACTTCATTTGGACTTGCTACTTTCACCAAAACATAAAGATTAAAATGTATTTCATTAACGAACGCTTTGCATCTCTCTCTCCCTCTGTGTGCGCATTTGTGTGTGTGTCTGCGGACTGCAAGCACAGCGTTCAATCAAATTACAATCATCTAATTGTAGGACAACAACCAATGAAGAAGAAATGGTAATCAAAGCACCCGTTTGAAAAATGATACCAAAGAAAGTGTCCTTCGGGTACGAAAGTTACGAGTTGGTCAACAAAAACTGGATTGCAGTATGCAAAACATGTCGAAGATTACAGACGGAGAGGCAACAACTTCAGCTAACGTTAGCTTATCGGCTAAGTAACTGTGCTAGGTGTGCAGTGAATGAGGCCGTAAACTGCGGGTTCACTACCCGACTCAGTTTAAAATGTAATTCATGTCAGCGCTACCGCAGGTCCTTCATCCCATCAGCTGTCACTCTTTAACAGCACGACTTAAACATTGCTTACATTGCTTAGTATTTTTAGTGCTACACACCATGTGTGTATTTTACAACTCTGCACAATTATCCTGCACAGCCACCAGTATATACCAATGTCAGTGCCCATATATCCATATCTCTCCTATATAAATGTACAAGTGAAATGTGTATGCTGTATATTGTCTTGTGTGTATAGCCCTGCCATCATCATCTGTTAGAATACTCAAATTTTGACAAATGGGCTGATGTTGGGTCCAACTGAGGTTTCTTACTACTGCTGATCACATTATATCTCTTGCTCTTTCAGGTGAGTCCAGTGTGGAGTTTCAGTGTGTGGAGGAGACTGACCTGATTCTTATCCACTCAAATAAGCTGAATTACACCAAATTTGAGAATAATCACTTGGCAAGGCTGATCTCCATGAGTGGAGGAAGTGCCCCCTCAGTCAAGCAATCCTGGCTCCAGCTTGAGACCCAGTACCTTGTTTTACAGCTGGATGGTAAACTGTTAAAGGATCAGAGGTACCAACTCTACACTGAATTTACTGGAGAACTAGCTGATGACCTGGGAGGCTTCTATAGGAGTGAATACATAGAGAATGGAATTACAAAGTAAGTGTGTTTGGCGTCAGATGATATTCTTTGAAAAATAACCAAAGCAATTATTTGTCCAGAGATATTTGAAACCTCCAGTATCCATGAATGACCTTTAACCTATTTATACATTGCCAACCTATTAGTTGCCAGTGTATTAACCATTTCATTTGGATTTTGCATGTAAATACTGGTTCTTTTTGACACACCACATTAAGCCCCATTTGCTGGATAGTTGTTAAATGTCTTAAATGTCTACCATTAACTGGTTTGGAAATAGCTGGCTGGTTTTAATATTTCTATTTTTAATGTGTATATTGTAAACAAGACACAATCTGTAAGATGAGCCATTTTGGAGTCTTTTGAAAATGAATTTTCATCACTTTTGATAGAGCTGGGCTGGCAGTTTCCCCATGTTTGGATTTTTTTTTTTATTATAATTACTTAACTAAACACATCCTGTGCCAATAAATGTGCTTGAGGCATATATATTTAATTTGTATGTTTTGCTGAAACTTCATACAACTTTTTTCCTAAAAATGTTGGGCTATTTTATTCTACATTTGTCTCCATCCTGTCAGGGTTGTTGCCACTACCCAGATGCAGCCAACAGATGCCAGGAAGGCTTTCCCCTGTTTTGATGAGCCAGCTTTGAAAGCTGTTTTTTACATCACTCTGATCCATGACCTAAACACTGTAGCCCTGTCTAATGGTGAAGAAAAAGGTTAGTTGCATTACAATAGTTATTTCACATTTCACAATATAAGCCAAAATCAGTGCAGTGTCAGGCAGTGATTTCCCTTTTTTCTTTTTACAACAGACTGTCACAGAATTTGTAGTTCAAATCAAGGTTGGACAGCAAGATGTGGTTTTATGAACAAGAAAGTATGATAGATTATCCAGATGGCCAGATTGTTGCACTGTGTGATATTGTGAGATATTATACTTGCAGCTACCATGAAAGTTAAAAAAAGAGATTATAAAACATTTTTAACTACACCCCTGTGAAATTTAATGGGAAATTGTAATTTTAAATTTCTTTTCCGCAGACTCAACCGAGACAGTAATTGAAAGCCAAACTGTGATGAAGACAGTTTTTCAGCCAACTGAGAAAATGTCCACCTACCTGTTGGCATTCATTGTCAGTGACTATGACTTCATCGAAAACACCCTTGATGGAGTTAAGGTAATTGAACTTTGAAGAAATTTTGTCTCTCCTTCATGGATGCAGTTTATATTGCTTGGGAAAATTAGGAATTTGCACTCTGTCAAGGAGTCTATTTTGATTGGGTCACTACTCCTGGGAAGACCCAAATGAATTTTTAAATCCATTTTGTGTGGAGAACTGACTGTTTCTTCACTGACAACACAGGCTATTTGATATGTTTTTATTTAGCTTGTTATTTAGCATGGTATGCTAACAGAAGTGTCATATACAGTTTATTGCAAAGACCATAGTAAAAGCTATTTACAGTGTCAACAGCAGGCTCATGTTTACATTAGTAGGTTTGAACTGACCTGTTGACAAGCCACTCTTTTAAGCCCTCAGGCAAAACCTATTTGATTTGGTGACATTAACTGAAAGCTCTATAGCTGCTTCGTCAAATTTTGAGAGCTGTTCTGTGTTTCACAATAACATCAGAGTAGAAACATGTATATTAGCTTATGGTTCAACTACTACTGCTATAACTACCACTACTCCGGATTAGAGCTAAAGCAGGCCCAAAAGTAGTGTTGCAGAGTGGTCTGCATTTAGCAGGAATGCAGAGGTTTGTGATTCTGTCCTGGAGCTTGAAAGAGCTGTGTGTAGGATTTGAGCATTTCAGACTCACCATGAAGTGTCAGTATCTAAAAAGAACCTGTTGCAGAAAACAGTATAATACTCAAGATTATTGGGCTAAAGCAGCAAATAAACTGCTCTGATTTTAAGCTTTGTCTCTTTATATAACAAGAGGAATTTATGCCATCATAACAATTTTAAAAATAATTCAAATCTAATAAAAAAATACACATACTTGCACTAATATCAGTCAGTCAGACCTCAAACTGAAACATGGAAGTCTAAAAATAAAGTTGTTTATTAATCTGCTTCTGTATCTGAAGCTGTGACCTACACAGACTTTTTCATTTCTTAGGCACTGTTCTATCTACTTCCAAACAGGAGAAATTGTGCTGAAATCAACAAAAATATGCACAATGTGATTGTGAAATGTTTTTTATTGCTGTATTGTTTGCTGTGGGTTTTAGATCCGTATCTTTGCCCGGAAGCCTGCTATCGCGGCTGGTCAAGGAGACTATGCCCTCAACATAACTGGACCCATCCTTAAGTTTTTTGAGGAATATTACAATTCCAGCTACCCTCTGCCCAAGTCTGGTAAGTCCAGCATGCATGATGCATGAAGATGTGTATAGGAACAAGTATGGTTTAAAGAAAGATAAAAAGCCTTTAGAATAGGTCGGTAAGTTGCCCTGTAAGTAACTCTCCATGCAGTTAGCTACAGCCAAGGGGGTAGATTGCTTTGAATACAAACATATGGGACAATCTGTCAGATGATGCCAGATGTACTTGCTTTATTTTGTTTTGATTCTGCATTTGCTGAATATACAGTGTGAATGCATAGTTAGCTTGAGCCATATTAAGAGCTGTTGGCCTGTTGTTTATTTTTCACTGTTTAAAAAGAAAGTAGCACATATAATAATATATATAATAAAAATATCAGAAATTTCTACTACCAAACTAATCTATAAAATGCAGTAAAATAGATTACAAATGTTTTCCAAATTTACCAAAAGCACTTTTTGTAAGACTGTACTTTATTTTCATATGTGCTCTTTTGGAGTTTTCTATTTTGTAAATATCAAATTTTATGCCTTAATGCTTTTCTCTTTCTACTCCACATGTATGGAGAACTTCAAGTAATCTTAAGTTATACATTATTATGACATGTAGTCCTCTGATTTAGGTGTTCTCCTTATCTTAGTCATCAGTTTTTCCTGCCATCATGTTTATTGCCATGTGTTTTTCATTGTCAATCTCAAAAGTACTTGTAACAGCAATTTAGAACACCATATAAAACACTCATCCTTCATTCCGTGCCCTTATCATTTATGTCCACAGTACTTATCTGCAGATCACGGGTATGCTCACATTTTACAGATTTTATGACAGGTCTTTGGGAACACTGTGATCACATGCAGTGTCAATTATTAACACATCAAACGTGATAACTCAATTGTTATACAGTCTTAAATGCCAACTTATGTCTGCCTTCATACAGACTGTTAGGCAGCTTTTACAGTAAAATCCCTAATGTCATTTCAGCACCCTTAAAATCCCCAAAGTTCTGTTTTTCAAATATCTTATCTGTTTTAACATTGATGTATTTAGAACTTTAGTTCAACCAACTACAAGCATCAACCTAACCTCACAGGTAATAAACCAAAAATAATCTTTTCCCAATGCAGATCAGATAGCTTTACCAGACTTCAATGCCGGAGCCATGGAGAACTGGGGACTGATCACTTACAGAGAAACGGCACTACTCTACGATGAGGCGTTCTCCTCCAACTCCAACAAAGAGAGGATTGCTACCATCATTGCTCATGAACTGGCTCATATGGTTAGGTTTAATACTGCAAACTATACAATTTATTGGTGTCTATTATAAAGCTACTGCTAAAGCTACTGCTAGAAGTTGCTTATTTGATTGTTAATAAGCTTGGAAATTAATTTTAAAGTGGAGAAACTATTTTTCTAGTGATCCTGTGTGACATTACAATGGGAAACTTCCATAAGCCTGATTTGATGATTGAGCAGAGTGTCAAGCCAGCCAAAGCAACTCTATGCCAACACTCAAGTTTTATTTAAATTCAGTTTTTTCTCAACAAAGCAATCACTCTATTTTCCGATGTGTCCCTAGTGGTTTGGTAATTTGGTGACCCTGAGGTGGTGGAATGATTTGTGGCTAAATGAAGGCTTTGCATCCTATGTTGAGTACCTTGGAGCAGACAACGCTGAACCTGACTGGAGAGTGGTAAGAATTTCCCTTTCACATAATGGTTGCAACATGGTAATGCAGATGATGTTGACAGTGATTTGTTGAGTTTTGATCAAACTGTCTTACTTGAACTCAAAATAGAAAGACCTTATGGTGCTCGGTGACGTCTACAGGGCATTTGCTGTTGATGCTCTGGCCTCTTCTCACCCTCTGTCCTCTAAAGAAGAGGATATCCAGAAACCAGCACAGATCAGTGAGCTGTTTGACACCATCACATACAGCAAGGTAACCTCATGTACTCAAGTATAAACAGCAAAGGTGGATGTTTCCCTTCTCTGATCCTATGATCATTCCATAAGATGTGCAATTTTTTCCATATCCTCAGGGAGCATCTGTTCTAAGAATGTTGTCAGATTTCCTAACTGAAGAAGTCTTCAGAATGGGACTCAGGGTAAGGAAAAATTTGACATACAATATTGACTTAAAAAAGACAATAAATGCCAATGTGAAGCTTAGTGTACTTTTGTTACACACACCCTTGACAGGCTACAAGGACACATGACAATGACAAATTTCTTACTTTTATTATTGTTTATAACATGGCAAAGTGCATCTGATTACTTTGAAAATTTGAAAAGGCAGGTTGTAAAGGAATCTTAACTAGCATTACCATAAGACACTTAAGCAAGTGGATTTTCTCCAAACGAGGCATGTGGACATCACCATCAGTCAGATGTGAACAGTTAATAAAACTCAAAATTACTGGCTTATGTGAATTATTATGCAAATAGAGTATGTCCAGCAATGCTGTTTGGGTTGTAGGCTCTAGTCTTCTCACTTTCCAGAAAGAGGGTTAGGGGTAGGCTTGAGCTATGAGCAGCATGGCTTTCAGGTGAGCAAAGCACTAACCTTTTATCAACACCATAGCATATGATAAATTATAAAAGGGTGTGATTAGATATTATTTATTCACTCTATTTTATACTTTATTTGTCTTTTTTGTTTGGCTATATTGAAAATAATATAATATTAATAAGCAAAATGACTAATTAGTCTTTGTTTCTATGTTCACCCTGCAGACCTACCTGAAAGAATTTGAATATGAGACCACAGTGTACACAGACCTTTGGAATCATCTGCAAAAGGCATGTTTTTTTAGTAGACTCTTTGGAACAAAACATTCAGATGACATTTTAAACAAAAGGATTAAAAGAACATGCCAACTTAGTGTTACATACTTGTTTTTTATTATTTGTGTGCTTCTACAGGCTGTGAATGCTAGTGGCACTGAACTTCCTGACACTGTCGAAGACATCATGAACACCTGGGTACTGCAGATGGGCTTCCCTGTGGTTGAAATAAATACTGAAACTGGGAATGTAACCCAGAAGCACTTTCTGTTGGATCCAGATTCTAAAGTTACGACTCCATCTCCCTTTAAGTAAGCCTCTCTGTCTCTCTCCCCCTAGAACAATGATTTAGGGTTTTTCTCTTGATGTTAGCTTTAAATTTACTGCCACATTTTCCCATTATAGTATTGCAACTCCTCTTATTGTTACAATGTGATTTCTGTTGCATCTTCTGGTTATGCCACTATACTTGCATCGCCACTTCTTTTACGGTGTTACTACTTTCCTCGCTGCTGCTATAAATTCTAGTGTATTAACTTAAGTTGATGCTGCCTAGACTTTTTTCCTACTGATGGAAATTTATAATACTTTTTCATTTTTATGAAATTATAACATTACTGACTCACGCTCCCTTAAATAAATAACTTTTAATCAGATTTAGTAATGCAGTTGTTTATTTTACAGCTATCAATGGTGTGTTCCAATTAAGTGGATCAAGAATGGAATCATTCAGAATCCAACATGGCTGATGAATGAATCAGGTAATATTCAAGACACAACAAATTATAGAGGGATTTTTGTGCTGATATAAGAAGTCACCTAAAATAAAGACATAGGCACTGTAGCCCTGTAGCCCCTAAAAATAGATATACTGCCTTGAGGATTTGTGGTTTTTTTGCATACATTTAAACAGTTTTAGATATGTATGAGCACAGCCTTGCCTTTATTTGAACAAACTTGTTAATATGTGTCAACTTTCAT
>JAQNCA010000028.1:7420031-7450887 GCA_029783725.1 Acanthurus tractus | reverse complement strand
GCAGTCCTTGAGATTTGTTTAATATGAGAGTTGAAGGACATATCCTGATCAAAAATAACCCCCAGATTTCTAACGGTAGTACTGCAGGCTAAGGTAAAACCCTCTAGAGTTGCTTTATTATGGGATAGTCTGATCCAATGTTGTTTAGGGCCAAGTACTATATCTTCGGTCTTATCTGAGTTTAGTAATAGAAAATGACGGTTTTGAAATCATCCAGGTTTTAACATCCTTGCAAGCCTGAGCCAGCCCTAACTATAAGCTTTGTCAAAAAGGAAGGTTTTAAGCCTACTATGTGGCGAGGGTGTCTACCTTCCGGGCTAAAATTGGAGGATGGTTCCACAGGAGAGGAGCTTGATAACCGAAGGCTCTGGCTCCCAATCTACTGCAACTGCGATAAACTTAAACTAAATTTAATGTTATGAAACTGAATTCATTTGCTTTGAAATTGTATTTTACCCTACCTGAGAATTCAACTCTATTTATACTTACACATTTGACTCTTATGATTCAATTTCAGTTCTTACAATTCAATTTTAATTATTTTTTTGGTATATTTATCGAGACAGACTTTCAGTTGGTGAGGTCCTGTAATTGAGCACATATTCACAGGATTTCACGTCTGCAAAAATTCCCTCAAGCTCTGTGGATGGTCCATGTAACATTTATTAGTTCAACATTGGGTGAGTCACTTTTTAACCTCTAAGTGCATATTTGACAGGAACATGAACTCACTAGGAAAACTGTTTATGTAAATATGCAAAATATATCTTGATAGCCATATATAGCACATTTTGTTTTTGACATGAAGCTAATGTTGGCCTTGTTATGCTACATAAATACTTGCAGTTGCAGTTGGTTGAACCACTGGTTTAAATAAAGAAAAAACAGAGACTGTAGAAGTCAGACTATCACTGTAAAGTTAATTAGCTAAGATACTGTAAAGTGAGTCAGGGGGAACTGTGGTTCTTTAAGGGTTTTTATAATGTTAGAAGTTCCAGCAGCTGTGTTTTATGATCAGAACTAATAAAAGTGATAAAACTCCTCCTCCTTTTCCTGTAGGGATGTTGTAGAATAAATAGATCATCCTGCTTTCCGGCTGTGCTGCTGCCTGCAGATCTTCTCTTCCCATCTCCCATTTTCTTTCAGTCATGGCTGCAACAAACACTCAGCGTTTAAAGCTGTTTTTCTAAACTTGTATCAGTCTGTTTGAAACTCAGTAAGTTTGTTGATGACATAGCATTGGACCAATGCATTGTAGTTACGCACAGCTACAAAGATGGCCCATCCATCTATCATCTCCTCAGTCCAAATGTTGTATTTGTCTGTATTTAATCTGGAGAATCAACAATATTAGGCAGCCTTTGATTTTGTGCATTTTTCCCCCATAAAAATATGGAACAAGGCCTGCAGTCTCATTCTGTTATTTCTGAATCTTGTCTAGTCAAAAATGAGGAAAACAAAAACAAAGTTGTTTTTATCCATGTGTAACTAGATACATTGTTTCTCCATTAACAAGGATCATTTTAGATTTAAGATGATTTTGCAACATCAAGCCAACCAGTGGGAATCAGTGTTGTGAATAATATTGTGACACAATGGGCATGTCTTGCAGTAAACATGTGAATTCTAAATAATCTGAGGCAAACCATGTTGACATATGCTTCCACTCTAAACAGTATGTGCAACAGCACATTCAAGGAATGTGTTCTCAGTTAAAGCCATGTTAATTTTTCTTCACTTCTGGGTAAGGACTGTACTTGAGTAGTATAAACATGCATTGCAAAACATATAATGCACATGTATTACTCATTTTATCTTCAGACCTTTGGTCATAGAAAAGTCAACTACATTTATCCATAGCATGTTAGTCATTAGCCTGCAAGTACTGTTGTGAGAATAATGCCAGTGACTCAGTTATGAGAAACAAAATAATCCAGGTGCAAACCTATAGCCCACCCAATGATTTAAATTTAGTTTCTGCTTATAAAAATCTATGTTTCTTTCTGCAGGTATAATCAGGTGAATGCCATCCGTATGGCGTGCAAGACTGGAGTAACAGAATGCCAGAACCTAACCAACATGTGGTTCAAACAGTGGATGGACAACCCTCAAAGCAACCTGTTGGTCTATCTACTTTATCATGAGATCAGGCCTCTTTTTGTCAAATTATTCAATGAGTAATCTTGAACTCTCTTGTCAGGATTGATCCCAACTTGCGTTCAGCAGTGTATTGCAGTGCCATTGCAGCAGGTGATAAGACAGAGTGGGATTTTGGCTGGTCACAGTTCAAGAATGCTACTGTAGCAAGTGAGGCCAGCACACTCATGACTGCACTGGCCTGTACCAGCAAGACACAACTGCTGAAAAGGTATCAATCTTACATGAATATATTGTTAAAATAAGGAAATTAATATATAGATGTCTTAAGTTGGTAATGTTGTAAACTGAAATTTTCCATCTCTGCAAGTATGATCCAAGCCTGTGCTAGCTTAGTCAAAATAGTAACAATTAGTTAGGAGTAAATTAGTGTAAGTCTGTGTAAACAGTCAAAATGCTAAAATACACGAAGAATTTAGTAAAAAAAAAAAAGTTACATCCTGATACATATATAAACAACTATTGGGAAGTCATACATGTTTTTATTGCATCATTAGTTTCACATCACTGTGTCATCATCAACATACACGTCAGTATCTGAATACATATTAAATAACAGAAAAATATATAGTATTTATAAGCTGTATAGCCTTTAAGTCTTGGATATGTCAAATAAAATGGGTTCCACAACAGAGAAATTTGTTTGTTTTTTTGCTTACAAACCTTGTTTATGCTGCCATTCTTTATCAAAACAGTTAATGATTGAAAGAGTGACACTGCTTCTTTTTGGCAGGTATCTGTCTTACACCTTAAACTCAACTATGATCCGTAAGCAGGATGCCAGTTCTGTCATAACATCTGTTGCCAGCAACATAATGGGACAGAATCTGGCATGGGATTTTGTCAGGGAGCACTGGGAATACATGTTTACACAGTGAGTAATACATTCATATAGGTAAACATATAAATCTGTCTGTGTATGTGAAATGTTTTATGACCACCTCCTAGTTCTATGCCTGTTAGCCCCTGACAAGTTTTAGCAGGCATTTCTGGGTTTTTAGAACTACATAATAAATGCTGTGAACACTTAGATGGAATTTGATTTAAGGTATCCTGCTTATTTATCATTGAATAAACATGATACCTGGAGATTTTATTACTGTATGACAGGTATGAATTCAGTAAGTAATTTCGAGTGACGTCTGTCCTCACTTGAGATAATGTTTTTATGTCGAAATAAAGAGGAATAGGTTAGAGAGTAACATTACATGATGCAACAACAAGCGCCTAAAGCTCAATATCAGCAAAACCAATGACCTTGTGGTGAACTATCATGCCTCAACTACAGATTTTGCAGGAAGAGCAGTTACAAATTCTATAACATTAATGCTACACAAATACTGTCAAACAGGTAGTGTCGAAGGTCTATAAAATGATCACATTATAGCATATAAAGGTGGGTGCCAAGGATTAATGTCACTTATTAAGCAATGACCACTATCTATCATTAAAAACCTACCAAATGTGCCATAAATAATACCATTATTGCAAAAAACTGAAAGGCTTATAACACCTTTCATTCCTCTCAAAGCACACTTCCTCTAAAAAGGGATCCTCTATAACAATATTTAGTCTCTTAATAAAGCTCAGCTTAAGCTGCAGAAAGACTGGAGAATGTGAACAGTGCTTTAAGATGCTTTCTTTACTTTTTCTCCGAATGCATTTTCCACCTCTAATGTGTAAATTTTGATCATGGCATTTCTTAAAAATCCAGATTTCTTTGAACTTTGTTTCCAGTCAACTTTAGCATGTATGTTATATAAATTTCAAAAGACTGTTATTCCCACTTCCAATTTCCCAAAGATTATTATCATCCCCTTAGTCTTCTTAATGTTTAGCTAAAGGCGATTATCACTTCACAATGAATGTATGAAGTTGGTGTGGCACAATAAGGCTCAATTCTTGCTTTAAATTGACTGGATTTTTTTTTAAGGTATGGTGTGGGCTCTTTCTCCTTTGCCTCTATAATAAGTGGGGTCACAGCAAGGTTTTCTACACTTGTTGAACTACAACAGGTATGGACTCATGAAATAATTCCTTGTTAAATTCTAAATGTCCAGCTGTTTTTGAACAGTTTTTTTTTGTGTTTCTTCTGCCAGCTGGAGGAGTTTGTGGAAGAGCATAAAGCAGCAGGCTTTGGCTCTGCCACTCTGGCTGTAGAGCAGGCTTTAGAGAGGAGCAGAGCTAACATCGAGTGGGTGCAACGGAACAAGCAGGACATCTTGGACTGGTTCAGCAGTAAGCCTAGACATTAGATTCACAAACACCAGAAAGCTGGGAGTTAAAAATCACCCCTGCTATCAAAAATATTATGTTTCTCTACCAAAATATAAGAAAAATAATACAATAGAAATTTGGATGTAGAAATGTAGATATTCAGTTTTGTTTGACAATATTTTCCTTCCCAATGTAATGTATCAGAGTATCTTTGTGGAAGTATTACAATATTGATAGCTATGAATGATATGAAAGTTGCAGTAGTAGAGTCAGTAGCATTGTTTGTTGTGACTTGTAAACACAGCTCTCAAATTGGGCCTCTTCTCCTGGGCTTCATGTCACCAGAATTGCACCCCCCCACCCCTGACAGCTGTTCCCACCCAGCCCAACAACCACCTGCAGCATTGTGTTCATACATAGCAGTGACTTGGCTTGCGAGCAGCTTGAGCAGCCATCTGACAGGACTGGTTGGGTTAAAAGGGAGAGAGGGTAAGAGAGAGAAAGAGGGAGGGCAAGGAATAGACACATGGGGCCCTATCGTACTCTTTGCGGTGTGCGCCGGAGGTGCATCGGGCGTGGAAAGTTTCTAATTAATTCAGGGGAGTTTCCAGGTCAACCTTTGCCACCTTGTTCCAGGAGCAGCAGAGAAATCCAGCTCTGTGCCGCCCAGTGCGCCACTGGCGCACAGCCAGTAGTCCAATCAGCTGTGTAGAATCATCTCATTAATACATAGGTGTTTTATGGGTGTTTTTCTGGCCAAAAATGCATGAACCAATCGGAGAATCTGCTCTCATTCCCTTTAAAGACTGGTTCCACAGTGCGCCAGTGGCGCAGGCGTATTGGTATCATACACCCGGCGCAAACGTATACGGCTGAACAACAAGGATTTATTTATTTATTTATTTATCCTTTCATTCTGTCTTTTATTTGGCTGGACGGGGACAATGCTAAATGAATGTATTGTGTCAGACAGCTCTCAGCTAATTCCCCCCTTTAGTCAAATGGTTTAGAAAGCAAACATTTTCATATTTTGTCATATCTATTTCTACAATATATTTTTACCTGGACAGGCAAACGTGCATTTGTGCAGGCACACACGCGTGCATGCGTGCAGGCACGCACGCAGACAAGCACACACCTAAAAATTAAATTCATTTTGTGAATAGAATACATGTGATAATTAATGGTTGACGGACTGTTTTTCTTTAAGCCGCTTGTTGATATTGAATATAAATGAAAAAAAAAAGGCAAGGTGAGGAGACGGAACTCTTTGCTCAGGGTTCATGCTATAGATAATTATTATTTAATCCTTGTTTATCTGATCAAATAAATACACTGACACAAACAAGGAACTTTGCTCCTGCTGTCAGTTAATTTGGCATAATGAATAAAGTCATTCCTAATTTGAAATTTAATGTGTTTGTGGGGGCCTTACATAAATGAAAGGGGTGTGTATGTCTTCGCCAAATGCGAAATACACACACTTTGATACACACGCCGTTTACTTCAAACTTCATATTTTTTATGATCAAAAATATTTTCAAAGGAGACTTTACTAACTTCACGAAATATATCCAAAGCACATTTAAATATTTTACACTGCTGTGAGGCAGAAACAGCAAAGAAAGGTGTGTGTGATTGTGGAGACGTGTGAGAGCACATTGGGCAACTGTGCTGTATCTTATGGTCCAGGCTGTTTAATGTTTGCGCCTCCGTTTAGACCAGGTTTTGTGTGGTCTAAAATCCTGGCCTCAATGTGCTGGGTGTAAGATAGCAAACACGCCAGGACACACCTCCATTCCCGCATTCATTCTCAGACCCCCGTCCCTGGGCCCGCAGACCTGGCACAATTGGATTTGCTATCTTACACTTGTGGCAAAAATGACGTTTGCGCCGGGTGTAAGATAGCAATGACACCTGCGCCACTGGCGCACTGCATTTGTGCTGGGTGTTCGATAGTGCCCAAAGACAAAAAGAGAAAGGGGAGGCAGTGAGAGGGAGGGGAAAAGAGAGAGAAAGTGTTTGAGAGAGGGAGAGTGAGTTTGAGCGAGAGAGGGAGAGAGACAGAGGGCCAGAAAGAAAAAGAGAACAAGACTGAGGTGAGGGGAGAGACAGAAATGCACAGAAACAATGATAGGACAAATACTAAAGTGGTTAACTTGCTTTCTACTAGTTTAATGCTCTATGAAGCTGTAGCTGTAGGAAATGTTCAGTTTGAATTATTGGTGATTTAATACTGCTCTGTTTTCGCATGTAGAACGCCGGTGTACGGAGGGGATTACTGGTGGTGTTTTGAGCTTATTTACCATGTCTCTGAGAAAGTTTTGTCACTGTAGCAACCCCAGCAGTCACTCAAGTGCCATGCAACAGTTATGCTAACTATCATCTGCTGTATACCCACTTAGAGTAATTTAAAGGCCTGTGATTGAATGCACTGAACGTGTAAGATGAGCTGTCTAAATGGCATCCAATTACTATGTTTTATCCACCTCCAACCTCACCTGAATGCTGTCATTGGTTGGGAAAAACTCCTGACTAGAATATCAAAATACAGACAGAGGGTGGGGTCTCTGCAGACAGAGTCACTACCACACATACATAGGGACTTAAGTAACGATTGAGTTGAATAAATGTTGCATTGGTTTATATTTTCTTCTTTTTAGGCAAATTCTACAGACTCTTCATTTGTCTTTATCGACAGAACAATATGTGAATGCATAGCAATGAAAAAAACGGTTGCAGTGTAAACTATAATCACCTGTTTTATGTTGTCTTTTAATGGATTTAAATTAAAATATCCTTTTTTTATTTCATTTACCCAATGATCTGCTGAAGTCAACTGAGGCCCAACCAT
Source organism: Acanthurus tractus (assembly GCA_029783725.1). Taxonomy (NCBI): domain Eukaryota; kingdom Metazoa; phylum Chordata; class Actinopteri; order Acanthuriformes; family Acanthuridae; genus Acanthurus; species Acanthurus tractus. The sequence continues at coordinate 7,443,659 of JAQNCA010000028.1, read as the reverse complement.
CATTCTTTGAGGACATGAACCCCATGGGAAGGACCACATGTCTGGGAGGCAAAAATTCAGCGAGGGCAGTGCTTTTCAGGGGCACCTACCTTACTGAAATTTTCTAAGTGTTCAATAAACTGCCACTAAGAACCTAATCAAAATTAATAAAATTATGTCTTGATTTACCGTTGTCTGTAATATATTAAGCATACAGTACTGTAAAAATGGCATGTTCATCAAGCTGTAGGGATATTACCCATGTAGAAGCTTGTAGGCTGGCTGATTAGGTCTATCAATGCTTGTTTGTGCCCATCCTGTTATATTAATTGCTTTATTTGAAAAGTTTTGATTCCTACAGCCATAAATAATTCACTTGTGCTAACCCATGATGATCTCTTAGATAACATTTTTAAGGCTTAATGTTAAGCTACTTATCATAGTCATATGAGTTTGATTAAATTAATATTAAATCAAATCAAATAAAGTCTTGTGTCATGTATTACAATTTTAGAGATTTACTCTTTCAACTGCAACCTCAGTGATGTCATACAAACTATAGAGCAAATAAAAAAATACATAAAAAAACATAATTCAAATGTGTGGGCATAATGTTCATAAAAGTAGAACACGTTTTTGAGATTTCAGTGGTTTATTCTATCTCTGCAACATACATCTCAAGAGTTGACACAGAGAAGGCATTCATCTAGCAGAAATGTTTTTCTCTCATCTTCAGGTAGTGTCAGAAAGTTATTTTTCTTTATCTGTAAATGCTCCTGCTCTTACAAGAGATGCTCTCACAGCCCAGGCACTGAGAATGGCTAGATCTGTTCTTAAATAAGAAAAAGTATAAAAATATGATCTTTATAAGGTACGAGGATGCAAGTGCATAAATATCACTGAAGATAGACATAGTTTTTCTTGTTCTTTTTCTTTCTTTCTTTCTTTCTTTCTTTCTTTCTTTCTTTCTTTCTTTCTTTCTTTCTTTATTCATTATTATTTGTTTTATTACATTATAAGGTTTGTTTTGTTTATGTTGTGATTCTTCTTCTTCTTATCATTATTATTAATTGGAAGCAAGTAAATAAATTATTGATGACTCGTGCAAGATGAAAGAGTGGACACTATGAGTCCCCATTTTTTCTGACTCCATTTTGAACATGCAAATGACAAACTTATTTGACTCTCAGGTTGTTGTTGTTTTCTTTCTGTTGTTTTTATGTTTACTTGTGTTTCTGTCTTTATCTTGTACTATGGTTAATTATTGTTCATGTTCAAAATAAAAATTAAAAATTAATAAATAAATAAATGATAATTCCAATTTACAAGAAAACTAATTGACCTGATTGGTCAGTAGGCTGTGTTGAGTTCTTATCTCAAAAGTGACCTGCACTGGACCAAGTTAGGGGTTTAACATAAGTTATCATGGCAGTGCACCCTGGGAAGTAATACATTTTCTCATCTTAGGGACAGATCTGTCAAGAAAGTTAGCCTCATATATGGAGGTGAAATGCAATATTTACCTTCTCTCTGACAGATTTGCCTCAGAGCAGGCAGAAGGCTAAGCAAAAAATACTTTTCCTCATCCAAGACAGCAACAGTAGAAGGTTTAGAAGCAGCAGACCACACCACCACACACCTGCTCTCTCACAGCATGTACACAGCACCTGCCTCGCTTCCATCTGTCTACTCTCACTTACCGTCATTCTCCCACTCATTCACTTGTACATCATCACTCTCTCTATCTCCTACAGATCTTTATATTTTATCTATCTTATTCACATGTCTTTTTTTTTTTTTTTGATTTTTCATACGTCAAGAAACAGAAGCAGTCAGCTGATCAGACAGGTTAGAATCAAGCCCCCATGTAAGCCTAATTTAAAATGAATTCTAAACAACTATTGTGGTTAAGAACTTTGGTCTTATTTAACTATGTTTCAAACAGTATGTTTACAATCTGTTTGATCATCTGACCGCTCCAGTTTCTTGATCAGAGACCAATCTAAAGCACTGTCCAAGATCTTTGATGTTACATCTGTCATTGCATTGGGTAGAGCTAGGAAGTTGCAATTCAATTCATGGTTTTTGTTAGCATCAGAATGGCATATGCCTATTGGTGCTTTTTTCAGTGTGATAGAAATTGATTTTGTGGCAAAGGGGTGAGAACACATTTTCTCATACCCATAATATCAATCATGCTGGTTAGGAGATGTGATTATGCCATACTTTAATCATTGACTTCTGATGTGCATGCTTTGTGTTTTTCATTATGTTGGACAGCTTTTGAGTTTGCCTCCCAGATTTAAGCAATTCAGGTCGAGCCATCCTTACAGATTCAGTCTGATGTATGCTTGGACTGAAACACTGACAAGTTTGTAGGTATTTATTTCGTATTAATGTAGCACTGAGGATTATTGGAATTATCTGTGGTGTCTTCATGGAAAAAGCCTTACTTTAAAAGGCCCAGAACATTCTGGATGACCCCACACAAACTTTAAACCCAGAGTTTGAGAGGCTGCCCTTGTGTTGACTGCTCAGGATGCATAAATGCAAACTGAGCTGATAAAGGAATTGATTTACCCCCTATTAATCCTCCTATTATCCTCAAATATAACGAACACATTTTACCCTTGGGGTCAATCTGACCTGTGGGCTCACCGTCCGCAGAAGGGGCCAAAGTTTGTTTGTTTGTGCCTATGGTGCAAACAGCATTCTGTGCTCGTCACAGATTGTCCATAATGAACACCATGTTCAAGCATAAGGGTGTCCAAATGTGCACTTGGCACCAGGACACCCTAAACCACAGTTTGATGATCGACTTCGTAGTTGTGTCTTCAGACTTGCAGGCGCATGTCTTGGACACTCAGGTGAAGAGGGGGCGAAGCTGCCAAGCAATCACCACCTGGTGGTGAGTTGGCTCCGATGGTAGGGGAGGATGCCGGTCAGACCTGGCAGACCCAAATGTATTGTGAGGGTCTGCTGGGAACGTCTGGCAGAGTCTCCTGTCAGAAAGAGCTTCAACTCCCTCCTCCGGGAGAGTTTCGACCATGTTCCAGGGGAGATGGGGACATTTAGTCCAAGTGGGCCATGTTCTGTGCCTTTGAGGCAGCTGATCGGTGCTGTGGCCGTAAAGTGGTCGGTGCCTGACATGGTGACAATGCCCAAACCCATTGATGGACACCGGCTCTGAGAAATGCCATCAAGCTGAAGAAGGAGTCAGCTGCGGTAGTCGCCAAGGCAAAAACTCAGACATGGGGGGAGTTGGTGAGGCCATGGAGAACGACTTCTGGATGGCTTCGAAGAGGTTCTGGACCATTATCTGGCGTCTCAGGTGGGGGGAGCAGTGCACTGTAAACACTGTGTTTGGTGGGGACGTTGCACTGCTGACCTCTACTTGGGATGTTGTGGATTGGTGAAACGAATACTTCAATGACATCCTCAATCCCACCAACTTGCCTTTCTGTGAGGAAGCAGGGCCCGGGGACACAGGAGTGGGCTCTCCCATCTATGGGGCTGAGGTCACATTAGTGGTCAAAAAGCTCCTCCGTGGCAGGGCCCTGGGGATGGATGAGATCCGCCCAGAGTTCCTCAAGGCCCAGGATGTTGTGGTGTTGTAGTGGTTGAAACGACTCTGCAACATCACGTGGACATCGGGGGCAGTGCCTCTGGATTGGCAGACCGGGGTGGTGGTCCCTCTTTTTGAGAAGGGGTACCAGAAGGTGTGTTCCAACCACAGGGGGATCACACTCCTCAGCCTCCTCGGTAAGGTACATTCAGGGGTATTGGACAGAAGGGTCCACCAGATAATCCAACCTCGGATTCAGGAGGAGCAATGCAGTTTTCGTCCTGGTTGTTGAACTGTGGACCAGCGCCCTTTGCAGGGTCATCGAGGGTGCATGAGAGTTCGCCCGACATATGTTTTGTGGACTTGGAAAAGGCATTCAACGGTGTCCCTTGGGGAGTCCTGTGGGGGTTCTCCAGGAGTATGGGGTGTCGGACCGACTTATACGGGCCATCCGTTCCCTGTACAACCAATGCCAGAGCTTGGTCCACATTGCCTGCAGTAAGTCAGACTTCCAGTGAGGGTTGGACTCCCCCAGGGCTGCCCTTTGTCACCGATTCTGTTCATAATTTTTTTGGACAGAATTTCTAGGCACAGCCAGGGCATTGAGGTGGTCCGGTTTGGTGACCTAACCTGCTTTTTGCGGGTGATGTGGTCCTGTTGGCTTCATAAGGCTTCTGTTGGCTTCATAAGGCTTCATAAGGCCGTGACCCTCAACTCTCACTGGATCGGTTCGCAGCCGAGAGTGAGGAGGCCGGGATGAGAATCAGCACCTCCAAATCCAAGTCCATGGTTCTCAGTCAGAAAAGGCTGGACTGCCTTGCCAGGTCGGGGATCTTGTTCACGAGTGAGGGAAGGATGGAGCAGGTGATCGACAGGCAGATTGGTGCAGCATCTGCAGTAATGCGGACTCTGCACAGATCTGTCGTGGTGAAGAGGGAGCTGAGCCGAAAGGCAAAGGTGTTCAGGGCATGTCCCACCGGTAGGAGACCCTGGTGCAGACCCAGGACACACTGGAAAGATTATGTCTCTCAGCTGGCCTGGGACTGTCTCGGGATCCCCCAGAAAGAGCTGGACGAAGTAGCTGGGATGAGGGAAGTCTTGGCTTCCCTGCTTAGGCTGCTGCCCCTGGATAAGCGGTAGATGATGGATGGATGGATGGATGGATGGATGGATTTATGATAAAATACATTCCATTTCAATAACTTTTATATTCTACAATTTTCTATTCAAAACTACATTTCAGCACTTGATTTGTTCTTCAAATGTAGCTGTATATGTGATGTATTTTATCAGAGACAACATGCATTAATGGATTCATTTTATTTGTCACAGCCACAAACACACCTAGCTCTTAAATCAAACAATGAAACATTTTTCACAGAAGGAACTCTCTACCATTACCAATAAAAAGACAGAGTGCTTTGAACTAAAATACAGTTAAACAACAGTTAAACAAAGAAATATTATGACCCAAATAAAGACATGAATAAATTAAACAATTGACTGCATTTCAAAAGCCATTTCAAAAAATTAACTTAAAAAAAATTAAAACCAACATTATAACGGATACTTTCATAGATGATCATATACCAATAAATTTTGTACCCTTCCACTGGGACATGGTGCAATATTTCATCACTTTTTCTAGGCCCAAAGCAAGATGAATGAAAAAATTAAAAGGAAGGCAAAAATTGTTTGTTGCATAAAAAGGACAGAGAAAAAAGAGTATTATTAATATTCATCTAACCCATCAAAAAATCCTGGTCATAGAGAGAAAAAGTAAATACAGTTTACAATACAAAATACAGTTACAATAAATTCTGGCGTTGTTGTCAGTGTGCATCAAGTCCGTGGGTATGCACATTTTTCTTGATCACAAGGCAGGAGGACATTAACATCAGTCAGCCCCAGAGTATAGGTGATAATACACATGCAGAACACATAGCACAAGAGCTGTGCTGCCGGACTTCAGTTCGCAAATGTTGTTTCTCTTGAAATAACCACTGCTGTATGTAATATTATGACTCTCTCCTATTTTGATGCTATAAGATGTTAAATGATTCTAATAAAATAGTGTGGCAAAAGCTAATACATGTCAGCTCCTGATAATTGTTGGTATTAAAGACGGGGTTAGAGCTCGGTAGGCCTGCACGATTAATCGTTTTAGAACCTCAATGTAGATTTACCCCTACATGTGATTTCATTTCTAAATTACATAGATTTTTTTTTTCCAAGAGCTGGCGGCATGCTTCAGAGTTGTAAACAAGCGCTTCAAGGCTTCTCCCTTATCCTTTGACGAAGCACTTTTTGGTCACGCGATCCACGGCACGCAGAATAAAATAGTTGAGTTGAACGTTTCTGAGGAGGAAGTGCGGCGTTGCCGAAATAGCGTTAATCACAAGGAAAACTCAGTGAACAAATGAAAGCAAAACGGATGTTGCTGAAAACCCAAGTAGTAGTGACGAGAATCCAAAAAAAAACCGTGGTAGAAAATCGTGATTTCAATTCAAAGCTAAAAAAATCGAGATTCATATTTTTTCCTGAATCGTGCAGGCCTAGTGCTCAGTGACTGGACTGAATTCATTCTGAATTGGTTACCAAAAATATTCAGAATTGGTTGCCAAAAAAAAAGGAAAAAAAAGAATTTATGAGAACTAAGTTACATAAAAGTACCTTCTTGTCAAGTTCTTATCAATCTCTGTAAAATTAGACTAAACTACAATCACTGGGGCACACTTAAAGTAAACTGAAAAGCTGTTCTTTAACCTTTTGGAGTACATGCATGCCCTATGTCTTCTTTGTAAGGAGACTAACCACTGGTGCAACTGGGATTAGATAATATTAAACCAGACGCACTGAAAAAAAAAATCTCTAATTTTTTTTTGCAAACAGATGCCTGCAGATTACTATAGGATGGGATATATTACTTTCAGCATGAAACAACATACAAGCCAAAATCAATCAAGATTTACAATACTGCATTAAATTAAAAAAAAAGTAATTACAGTATTTGGAAAAAAATCAATATTTTTGTTTTTTTTATCTATGTTTCTTCTCTATGTTAATAGGTTAGCCATCAATATTGATAATGTACCATCTATATTATTTAATTCATTAAATACTGTTAGAAGTCTAAATTGAAATTTACCTGTAGCTACTCCTTTTGTCCTTCTGATTTTTAAAAAAGGGGTAATATCTCTGTTTTCAGAATTTAATTTGTTATACAAAAAATCCAGTTATTTGCACAGTCAGAGGCAACTGGATAGTTCTTCCTACAAAGAAAGAAAAGCAGGCCCTTCCACAAAGTACAGACTTGTTGGTTTAAAGGGGGTATGGAAGTGAAATGACATGTGTATGTCCTATTGTGTTTATTGATGTTTTAATGTGTTTTGGACTGAATATTTATTGGATTTGTTGGTCTGGTCATTTGTCAGCGTAGCAGGACCCTTTATGTAAGGATGTTAGAGATCTGTCAAGAACTAATAGGATTTTTAAGTGAGTTTAGTGTGTTTACTTTTTTGTTAATTTAATTGATCCACTGATTGAAGCTGCTGCATCTTTAAAGATGCATTGGTCAAATCATAAGAGATAAGCTCTCCACTGCATCATATTACTCTGCACTTTCAAAGGCAGACTGTTGACTTGAACAGAAACATTTAAAATGGTAATGATGCTCAGCTAATCACCTGGGGCCAGACTGTCAAAACAACACTTTAAACCAAAACCATTTTTTTGGAATGATTTCTATAGGAGAAAATCATAAAATAAATACAAAACTATAAAATTAGTAGTTAGGTTTAGTTTATTCTAATTTACTTTAGTTTGGTTTAGTTTTTGTTGACAAAATATAAAAGCAGTAAAACACAGCTTTTAAATTGTATAGACACAGTAAAGTCAAAGACTTATTGTCTTTGTGGTCAATGGTTTTAGTATTTATTTTCATTGTGTGTATTACCACTAGTGTGCTTGTTTGATTTTAAAAAAAGTAATCATCATAACATCTTTTTTTCAGTGTTCTCAAGGGGGTAAGAGTTTGGTGGCAGCTGACAACCTATGTACCATCCTTTGATCACTATCATATATGTGTCGGTAGACACTAAAATTAGACTGCAATACCAGTGATCTACCTTAAGGATTCTCATTGTTATATGTCCCATTTGTGATTTGAGCCCTCCATGTGTTACTTGTGATATTATTCAAATCACTGTTACTGTTTTGATTAGGTTGCAGGCCCATCTGTTGCAGAGGGTATTCTGTAACGCAAAACTGATTGTGCCAGAGCAGCTAATGATTCAGCAATAATACATAAATAAAATAACAACACAAAGTTACATTTGATAGAAATGAGGACTTGCAATATCAGCAAACTACAATCACTTCCATTTTTTGAGTCAAACATGCAGTTAACTTACTAGCACAGTGAGTGCTCCATAATATTGCATGTCTAACACTACATGGACTTGTGTATGCCTAACCTGCCTGCAGTCATATATGGAAACAACACCTCCTCTTTAATAACACATAAACATAGAGATGTTTCACGTGAAAAATGAGAACTTGGTATTTTTCATTTCATAGATATAAGTTCTTTCTATTCTTGCTTTCTTTCAAATGCAGAACTAGGTCAAAATCATTTTAAACAGCTTTTACAATTAAGCGATGTTTTGTTGTATCCTCTTTCTTTAATAACCCCCACCCACACAATCTGAAATGATCTCACTGGAGGATTTTCTCTCGTGTGTCTGGTAATTTGAGGGCCACCAGGCCACCACACATCAGTGCAGTGAAGGACAGCAGGATGGGGACAACTTTGGTAATGCCGACAAAGCTGGTGAAGATAGAACTGCCAAGCACTGCCGCCAGTTTACACAGAGCATTCAGCACACCGAAGGCTGTGGCCCTGAAATATATAGAGACATGGGAGTAAGAGGGCCAGGTTTTTAATACCTAATGTCCCCCTATTAACCATTTAAAATGGGAAAATCTTGAAACATTATATTTTTGTCAATTAACAAACTCTGTACTGTTATTTTTTAAATGTAGTTGTTTTACTGTATGAGACATATCAACACCTGAAACTGTAAAGTGTCTTACCTTTTAGAAGCAGGGTACAGTTCAACAGTCACCACCTCAATGCCATTCCATGCAGCTGCACTGACACCACAAAACAGACACTGCAGGGCAATGATTGCTGATTGGCTGAAGCTCAGAAACAGGAAGAAGGTAAAGCCTGCTGAAATGAGCATGGATCCACCTGATAGGGTCACAGAATTCCTGTATTTAATTTTGCAGCATCTAACTATGGACAATAATTAACTGTTTTTTAGCACTAGTATTTTTTTGCACTGGAGCCAAATCATAAAAACACAAATAGAATTAAGTGGACAAGCAGCAATCTTCATGACTGGAAGTAGGCTACATAAAAGAAATGAACCCAAGAGTAACACCAATCCAGCAAATAACTAAAGAGCGTGCCCACAACTGTACAAACTGATTAAAATCCTTTACAGCCTAGAAAAGTAAAAATTAATGAAAACTGAAAATTGATTTATGCCATAAAAGTGAGGACTTTTAGGATATTTAAATAAGTATTTTAAAATAATATTTTAACCATGAATAAAGGTTTACAAACTACAGAAATCACCTATAATCTTGACCCTGCCGATCTTCTCCATGAAGAGCGCAGAGATGATGTTTCCAGGCAGCACTGCCAAACTGCCCAGGAAGCTGACGAGGTAGATTAGAACATCATTCTCCTCAACAGTGTCCAGGTGACAGCCATGTTTGTCGTGTTCAAAAGTGGTGTTCTCCATTTTACAGTTGATGAATTTTTCCTCCCACAGATCTACAAAAATCAGGAGGGTAATAGAACATTAGACAGAATGAATGTGTAAGAGGTTCAACTATTGAGCCTTGAACCTGAGTTAGTGAAACATTTTTCAAAGTTTTGTATAATTGAGGTTTAAATTGAAAATTACTGTCAGAAAGTCTTTTCTATTTTTAACATTTCCCTGTTGGATCCGGACTCTTCTTAACTTAAAGCCTACTTTAAAAGAAAATCAGGGAACAGCCGTGTAGTCAAGAATTATCTATACTCACCGTCTATCAAAGACCATTAATAAAGAGTGAATATGAAATAACTATTTTTGATGCACTTCTGCATTTTAATATAGATGTGAGATTTTGACTGCTATTTTAAGACAGAGATAAAAATTGCAAATCTGTCATTTAAGATCTGTTGAAACTGACATCAAGAAAGAAAACATCAAGAGGTCAAGGAAATGAGAATTCAAAGGGACTTACAAAAAGAACACTGTAATGCAAATAGAATATGGCTGAACTAAGACTAAGTACTTTTTGTATGTGAAGGGATGTTAGAGATCTGTAACATACTACTGAAATATACTTAAAACAGGCATTATGAACACATCATGAACATCAGTTGAATAAAAAAAAGGTGATACAGACTTTAGACAGAAAGAAAGCGCATATGGACAAGCAAGAGGGGATGAACACCAGAAAATGGTTGGAATTGCCAATCATTTAATAAAACCTTTCTTTAATAATAAAGCTTTATATTGCTCTACAATTATGCAGTTTATCAGTGTGGTGTATAAACTATAATTCTAAGGCACTGGTTCAGTGTTGTTGTTGTTTTCTTTTTTTTTAATTCTTTAAGGCCATATGAAGTGTTGGATTAAATGTTACTGCCACAAGGCATTGTGGGACAGCATTATTTCCTCAAGTTTTGCGAAGGATAGTCTGTGGTAGTGTTTTTAATTCCTAAATGAGATAAGAGAGGATGCAATTAACCAACTTTCCATTTGCATTTTAAGAATCTGACAGCTTTTTTTCATGTCTATCTCTTAGATAGTCTTGTATTATTTGACTCAGGCAAGACTAATCAAACACAACAATGTGCTTATTATATGAGTTGAAGTAAAACGTAACACTTACAAGCTAACCTTGTGGAAGAGTGTTTTTTTGTATTGTACATCAAGATAAAATGGAAAACTAAAGAGGCTGTTGCAACATCAGTTGGTGGCTGGTTATGGATATAAACAGTGTTAAAACTGTTTAAACTTAATATTTTACTGAATTTGAAAGTCTGGAAGTTTGCAAGCATTACGGGACAGTTCTTGTCGGGTTGTTTTTTATGTAGCGCACTAAGAGGCATCTTTGGTGAGCTGAAAGTGGCTTTGCTTACTTTCATAGAATCATAACTAGCATAATACTGATGCCTTAAAATGAAGGCTCACTAGAGACCTATTTTTTTCTAACTTGGCTAAATTTTAAACACATATACAGACAATTTAAATAAGATGGAGCCAATGAAAGTGCTTTTTGGTGCAAGTGTTATCCACTGACAATTGATGGGCTGGTGCTTGTCCTTGTGAGCAAAGCTTGTGATTAATCACAACCTTTTGATTGCACTATATTTATTCATACTGGAACCGTAATTTTTCCAAACACCTGCTCCAGCTAAACCTACCTGTGTTATAGAAGACAGTGGAACGAATGATGCAGTTCTCAAATACTGTGTCTGTGGACTTGATGTCCTCAAATCGACAGTCTTCAAACAGTGAATCCTCAAACTTTACTGACTTCATCTCAATATTGATGAACCTATGGGGATGTGATGCACACAAAAACACAAACATACAGACCCAATCCAACAGACAAAGACAACATGGACTCTCACTTCTGTTGTTGTTGAAGCTCAGAATCAAAATGGACAGAATAGGCTCAGCTGTGTTAAATCCATGATTGCCTCTGCTAATAATGTAACACATTACATAATCAGTTTAGTTTCCCATTCTGTCTCTTTTAATCCTGTAAAAATCATAAAAGTTAAATAATATACAGTAATGTAACATACTGTATATCTGCACTAAAAAACTTTTTGTGCAGTGGTGAAGCATCTTTGGAGGCTAACTCAATAATTTTGTTATTTAACAAAATTCAAAGCTCCTGAGTTGCAATCCCAGCTTAACAATTTAAGATTTAACTATGTTCAAAAATGCATGCATCATCTAACTGGCTGCACATTGAAAAATCTGAGACAAACACCCTTATGGGGCTATCTTCACCCTCCTAGGTACACAGTCATTGACACAAAGATACACTGTTGCTGGTCGTGTTAAGCGGGGCCTTAAACCTTGGACACACTGCATTGCAGTATGCTTGAGGAGGTACATCAACCAAGGATTTGGTGCCTTTTGTATTTTTTCTGCATGACATGGGTGTTTCTTTCCCAAAATACCATTCACTCTATCAGATTCTACGTTTAATACTTCATTCACAATTGTCCGCTGAGATTTACATATGTGTGGCCTAATCAGAATGTGCCTACCAAATACATGTGCACTGCACAGTATAAAATGCAGCGACCCTGCTTACTGCCATTATTTTCCATTAACAATGGCAAGTTTGCCCTCTGAAGTGTCTTTTTGTGAGCATGGAGTTGTTGCATCAAGAAGTTTGTGAGTGCCTGTTGTGCCCTGGCACAAACTTTACACAGAGTGCCAGGCACTTCAGCTACTACAGTGTGATGGAAACTGCTGCCATCTGCTGTCAAGATGATGTCTGCACTACCTATTGCAGAAAATGCTGATAACTTTGTCTGTTTCCCAGGCATCTGCAGGTAGAAATATGTCAACCATGACTTTCTAAGTGTGATGCCGATGGCAGAGGAGCAAACAGGGCTCTCTTTGCCCCAAACATCTTTTTCCGAGGTGATGAGCTATCTCTGTGAAGCCTGAGTAGAAGGCCACGGAAAGGGAAAACTTTGCCCAGTGTTTCCCCTTCAAATGAGGCCTTGCCAGTCACATGACTTTTCAGGTAGTTGATCGGTCAGCCACCAGGGTGCCACTTCTACTGCAAATGCAGAATAAAGAAAAACTCAATCCATCTGAAGGTGAATCTTATTATTAATTGAGAATGGACCCAATCCAAAAAAATAGGTATGTCCAGTTAAATAACCTTAAGTCAGTCAGGATGAGTGAGTAGGTTTGTTGACATGTCGCACCAATGCATACATTCATCAGACTTTGCCTACTGTACCTATAGAGTCAAGGACTCTAAGAGAAAGAGCGGCAGGGCCCCATAGGTAGAGGGTTGCACCTGTATTTCTGGAAGTGGCATAAGAATATCATAACCTTTGTTCTCCTATGGACTTTATACCTTGACTGTAGTATCATATCTGTGGAATATGTCACTGACAGGGAATACATTATAAACATTGAATGAGGGGTAGTATTTTTCCAATGCACTATTTCAACCCCTAACTCTCTCATTTACTCGGAACAAGAGCAAAATCCTGTCATCTCCATTGTTAATGGCATTTATCCAAAGCAAACAGCAATGCTGTCTGTGTTGATACAATATCTAAGCAGGCAGCAGCAGTTTAACTAGGTAGATACAAATCAGCTGTTCACAAGTTCAACCTAGGAGTTTGACTTCTGGCCTTAAACTGTTTCGAATACCTTAATGCACAGTGGATTTTTTTGACATTGAGGCAAGAGGAACTTATGGGATTTGGGGTGCTGTAACAATAATAGGGGAGTTATCTTTACGACTGTAGCAACTGTTATCTTTACGACTGTAGCATAGATAGTAAACTTATGGCATGTGCATTAATACAAAGTAAAGTATGCCTTCATAAAACTTTCAAGGTTTACTGTCTATACAGTGAACTCGAATGTATTTTTGTTCTAACCATTAGCATATGCAACAAAGTGATTTGTGTAAACATATAGCTAATGGGTGCATCACACAAGCAACAAAACATGCCATGCAAAACAATGTTTTTAAATAACAGCATAACTGAGAGTGAGATGACTGATTGACCTAATGAAGCCATTGAAACTGAGGCTGTGACTGTCTAAAACAATCTTCTTACTGCTAACTGCTTCCAAATAGATGTTGATGGATGTTGGTACTGTTGTGCATATTGTTAAAAGCTAACTTTTTTTTGTATAGCATTTTGTAACAAGGATATGATATTCAAAATTAATTGATAGATGAAATACAAAAGAAAGTGCAGTAACTCCACTAGATTCACAATAAATATAGTAAACAGATACATACTGTAGGTACACGTGGTAAGAAACATACCCATCATGGTTCTCCAAAAAAGTAAAAATCTTTCTCTAATGTGTACTAACAGTATCCTGCTGTTAAAGCTAATAAGGGATACAATGAACATGCATGCATGAAAAAAAAACAAGAGTTATCTAATAAATACGACAATTAAGTATTTTCGACCAAATATTGTAGACATTTTTAGCTTGCAATAGGGAGGAGAGGGTACACTTTATCTCTATGTACATTTGTGTCTGTTTAATCATCTTAATTACCTGATTATTCATGCTCGGAATGGTGGGTTTGAGCAGGAAGTGTGCTGTGTGAAACCTAAAAGCGGCTAGGACATATCATAGGTTGTTTATTTTAGACTTTAATTAGCAAAGGTTGTTATTAGAAAAGTATTTACAGCACAGCCTCACAGAGCCAGTTGCTTGTGGGTTTGTGTATGTTTGTATTACAGGAGGTGTGAAAACAGCTATCCAATGTGAATTTTCCTCTGCCACATGATTGCAGATATGGGGTACCTGGCTTAATCCCACTTTCTGAGACCACTAAGAGAGGAAGAAAAGGACAATGTTTGCAGTTTTATATTATCCCTGTATTGAGAATTCAGTCAATTCCAACAGAAGATAGTTTTGGTGCATGTTTCTTGTTACTTAACTCACATTTTAGTTGAACCTAAAATTGGATAAAAGTAGAGTTTATGCATCAAATCTGAAAGTAAAACTGTCAGCTTTGCATCCAGAAATTTTGACAGTAAGACTTACTTGTCATGGATGTACTCCCCTTCTATATGGATCTGGTTCTCTAAAGAAAAGTTAAAGTGGAAATTCTTCACTTGCTCTTTGTGGAACACCTGAACAGAGACAAATCCAAATTCATCAGCTTTATTTGCAGGAGCTTTTAGACTGAGGAATGTCAGTTTAAACCATCAATATGCTTACTAGTTGAGATCAAATTGCCACCACCATATGAAAAAATTATCTGTGTTGCTACGAGATGCACAAATTGCTTTCACCTTACCTTGACTTTGGACTCATACTCCTCATGCTGAAGGTGTTTGATCATGTCAGGGAACCAAACAGACAGACCATAGTAACTGTGACAAAATGTGAATAGAATAAAAACTGAATCAAAGGTATATGCAAGAAACAACCAGAATATAACTGCAACCCAAAGAGTAACATTGTCAAATTGCTCTGCTGTGTGGGCTGTCTTGAACAGCATTCAATGACAGTCATGTAGTGGTGACTTGTAGTTTAAGCTGGGCTATGTTTATAAATGTCACATTCTGCTCTGTCTCCCAGTCAACCTAGCCGAGGTGATGGTAACACATGACATCCTTAACTCACCTAAAAGCCATACAGAACCAGACAATGGCCATGAAAAGAGTAGCAAACCTCAGTTCTGCAGACAGGAGTGATGCTATGTTCCTCAACACCTAGGAAAAGTGTGATATAAAAAAAAATATGAATGCCCGGCAGTGAATCAAGAGACACCACATACAACATACATTAGGTGCGATTGCTTTTACTTCTTCATCAAAATCTAATCCAACAACGGTATTTTTTACAGATTCTTAGTTTTCACACTCATTTATACATAACATTACTAGCACCTTTTGACTATAAACCATATTGTCATAGCTAGCTGAAAACCCTGTCTTAAATTTTTAAGATAACTAAGAAAATTTCCTCAAGTTTGGGTATTTAGAGCTTAGTTGAGTTACATTATGAGTCGGATATCTAGCAGCTTTTAAAACCTTTTTATTCATTCATGAAGCTGTGAAACTTATTTGATTATACATTTAAAGCGAACTTTACCAGTTTCAGTGTCATAGACATAAGATTGCATGAGTTTGCAAATTGCACAGTGCATACATATGCAAAACAGGAACAGTCTTGAAATTTTTCAATCCCGCCTCATAGAATAATCTGCTCCTTTAGAAAATGATTTATGGACTTTAAAATTGATCAGAGTCCAGTGTAGAAACATGGCTTTTGTAAAAACCGTAAGAACCCCTATTCCTACTAATGACAAAACATAGCTTAGCTAATAGTATGGCTGTTATCCTTTATTCAATAAAATTGTGTACAATGGGAAAATCAGAGGTAATGAACAGAACAGTAAAACAGTAAATTCTCTGTCAGCTTTTGTAAGTGAATAGCCTTTCTACTAGTTTTTGGCACTGTGGAGGAGAAAGACAAATAAGAGAGGTGTACAAAAACAAATCCATTTCCACTTGCTTTTAAGACCTTTGTCCTTTGCCAACATATTGACATTTCCAATGTGTTTCAGTATTGGGTGTTTAAGTACATACCAGTTTACAGAGTGTTAGTGAGCGCACAGCCCATCGTTGTATAGCTGTTCCTGTAGCACTCTCAATCTCAATAAATTCATCCTCTGCTGTTTTGGGAGCCTTGATGTGAGTTACCTGAAAAGTTAATAAGAAATTTAAATATCTAATCCGTTTCCAAGTGAATTCTCCAAACATTAATTAAAATTTATTCAACACTTAAGCTGATTTTTTACATATTAGTTCTTGAATAGATTACACAGTACATTATATACTTTGTCCATTAATGGCCTTCAGGGGTGGTGGTACCTCTTGGGACCTTAAGTCAGAGGCATACTAACTTCTCCTTGTTTTCAGTCTTTATGCTAAGCTAACCTTCTCCCAGCTATCACTTCACATTAAATGGACAGATAGGAGAGTGGAATCAATTGTCTCTTATAAGGCTTAGCAAGTCACTATTCTTTCAATACTGGTTGAGGACAAATGCAAAATAGATGACACAGACCATAGCTACTGTAAAATTTCATCACATGGGCTGGCTTATGAGCTTTTTGGTATCTCATTAATGATAAATGTTCTCCTCACTTTGTCAATGCCGGCATATTGCATGTTTGAGCATAGTAGTAGTGCATAATTCTGGTGAAAGTCCACTCGTATTAAGTACCTAACTTTCTTCATGTGATCACTTTATTTTGTTTGTTTTTTATTGGCTTTAAAGAGGTGTTAAGTATTGCTAAAATCTTCTGGGTAAGGCAGGGAAACAACATATCTAGCCTGAGATCTAACCTTCCTGTGAACTGTCAACATATTTAGGCTGAACCTTGAATTTTTAGCTAAATTTTCAGTACAGTCAATTATTTATTAAGCTTCTTTTTACAAGCATCAATAGAGTGCCTACACAGGCAGTCCAAGAAACATTAGGATACTGTATTCTAAATCTAACATTGAGAAAGTTAGTTTTGTCACTAGATATTTCTGCAGAAAAAAATGCTACTTGTACCTATGTACTACATTTATGTTCAAATCTTGATAAATATTTGTACTTTGTTGAAATGAATATTGTGTAGAATCATGTACTCACAGTAAAGACTTTTTCTGGCTGTCCCTTGGCCCTCCAGTTGGTATCATGTACATGTTTCAGGATCATCCATGCCTCATCATGCTTTGCATTCTGCTCATCATACACAAAAGCAAAGGCATGCAAACAAACAAACAAACATCAAACAGACAGACAGACAGTAATGTAAAAAAAAAATAAGTAAAAAAACAAAAAAAAACCTTGAAAACTAAAAGCTTATCTTCATTTTCATCTTCTGTGCAGTTTATTTCTTTGCATTTCCCTCTAAGATTCCTGCACAAATTGTAAATACACATACCCCACTCTCTAACTACCTAAGTTAGAGGCAGTATTTAACCCCAGGTTTCTGCATTCAAAGCATAATGAAAGTCAATATGGTACATTCCAAAGATGAAAGTAGTACACAATAAGTATTTACTGTAAATTGTTTACTTCTGATGGATTAGATCCAATAAAGTCTATAGAACCATTTTAATTGCAACTGCTGAACCTTCACTACATGTCAAATATTACAGTAGAGCTACAGTGTCTGCAGTTTCACCTCCAGGAGGAAGCGGGGGCTCTCTGGCATGAAGGTGAGTCCAACCAGAGAGGCTATGGCAGGAATAGCGGCAACTAAAACAAATACTCGCCAGGTGTGGAACTGGAACTCTGTGCCCATACTAACGCCCCAGCCTACACATAACACAACACACATGCACACACACACACACACACACACACACACACACACACACACACACACACACACACACACACACATATTACACTTTTGGGGACAATATATCCACTTACATAATAGTTATACATACTATCACATATCATCACTGTTATTCATCCCTTTTTCTATTAAGTTTTTGTTGTTTTGCTGCTTCTGTGAATCAATGTCTCTCTCCCACAACCTCTCAATTTCTAAAAAGTCCCAGGGAAACTTGTCATGTTTGACATGTTTTTTGGGGAGGGGTTTCATATTGTAGGTTGCCATACCATTGGCCCTGTTGCTGAGCATTAGAGTGACATGTTTTGCTTTAATTAATCAATGATTTGCAACAACTGACCAGTAAAGCTAATTATTGGGCCTTCACACCTTACATGTGTTTTAAGTTGATTACTAAGCATAGGGTCGGTGGTTAAATCCCCGGCTCCTCTGGCTTTTGTGTCGAAGTGTCCTTGGGCAAGATACTGAACCTCAACTTTCCCCCCAGTGGCTGTTTCACTGGTGTGTGTATGAGTTCCTGATGAGGTGGCTGGCAGAGAAGCCATCTGGCATTAGCATGAGAAAGGATGACTACTGATGTATTGTAAAAGTGCTTTTAGTAGAAGACAGATTCAAAGAGCGCTATATAAATATAGTCCATTTACCATTTATATAGAATAAACACAAGAAAATATATCTACTTATCTGTGTTTCCTCTTTAATTTGCCAGCTTTGTCTCTCTCATCTGTCTGGGTGGGAGATATCACTCAGTTTCTGCCTTTTTTGACTTATGATCTATTTGGTATTTGACCTAAAAATTTGGTGCCAAAATGCCATAAGGGTGGATCTTTTGCATGTTATTTTTAAAAGTATTAAGGAAGGCCAACGTGAATTACGGTATAATTTTGCATCATTTAGATACTTCAGCAAATTTTAAGATATCAGATGTAGACATCTCCTTCATTCCTGTCTGTACATTTTAAAAATTCTACATTAAGTCAAACCCTAAGATTTAAAAAACTGTCTATCAGACATTTGCATCTCACAAACGGCCTTTAAATAATGCTGTGTACTGCCCTGTCCTGACTGTCCATTTTTAAGTCCTTACCGTATCTGGGTATGATTCCCCAGGCAGCACATGAAGCATAGATTCCTCCAATCATCCAGAACATACACAACCAGGACAAATGCTCTCCTCTCTTGTCCATCTGAAGAAACTCGGAGAAGTACGAGTACACAATCGGCACAGTGCCACCAATACTGAGAATAGAAATTAAAATGCAAAAATAAGGAAACAGAGAACTGAAAATAAGAGAGCAAAAATAATTTATTATGGTGTACAAGCATATTGCTTTATGTTGGAAATTTGATCATGTCATGTCAAGGAAACACATTTAAAAAAAATTGCGCTATGAAGGTGCAGGTGTGTGACATGCAGCAGAAAAATCTACCGTGGAGGTAAGCAATGTTGTGGTGCAAACTGTTGGTACTTGTGGATCACTTTCACTATTCTGCACTCTGTAGGTGACCTCATTTCATGAGTCACTGTGGCTCCCTGTAGAATGCAGCTATTTTGAGATGGGATACTGTGCTGTTTCACTACATTACTGGACAAAAACTTTCTATAGTATTTTATAAAACAATTTAGCGGCCAGTTGACTAAAATTAATCCTTCAAAAGGATATGTTACGTTATTGACTCAAAACAAGCATTTTAGTATAACAATGATGTTAGCTATTAAGAGTCAAAATATCAAAAACAAGGTTTCTTTCTTATGAACCTTTAAAATGACATTTTACAAAAGCATTGTTATGTGTTTAAAATGATACATTTTTCTGACAATACATTTATATGATTGTTGAAAATGTGTTACAAATAATTATGTTGAAACAATATATCTGTTACGTAAAGCAAAGTGTGTGAGTGTGTTTTTCTGTTACCCAAAGCCAGACAGCAGTCTGCAGAAGAGGAAGAAGCCATAGCCCTGAGCAAACGAGGACAGGAAGGCAAAGATGCAGTTTATAGCTAGTGCCACAATGAGACAGCGCCGACGACCAACTTTATCACCGAGACCACCCCACAAGAACGCTCCCATCATCATGCTCAGAAAGACTATCAGACCTGCAAAGAGAGTGAAAAGTAAAGAACAAAGTGATTAGACATTTCTAGTAATCTTAAGCTCAGTTTTTTTCTATTGTTTCGTTTTATGTTGTATAAGATTTTTGCTTTTTATTTTTTTTTTCATTCTGGTTTGCTCAAAACTCCATAAGTCATATATGACATTACTGCCATACTGCACTGCACTGCATTTCCAATTTGCTGACAAGTCAAGAGGTAATTAATATTGGCTTGATGGCAACAAAGCAAGTGTGGTCCTTCTCTGGTTTGACTCCAAGCTACCTGTTGGACAATGTACTGTCCACCACAGCTATGTCCTGTCACCACTGGCTAAGTAACTTGTTAAAATAAGCAAGACCAAGGCCGTACCCTATTGTAATAAGAAAGTAAGTTGCCTGTTAGAGGGCCTAAACATGCTCAAAAATTCACAAAACTTGGTAGCTGCATCTGTCATGGTGTAAAGTTACGTATTATAAGAGTTTCATGAATAGGAGTTGTGAAATGGCTCACTAGCAACACCTTATGGTACATATATGTGCTAAATGAAAAAATGGCACACATTTTCATACCATATCTACAAAAAAGTCCCCAGGACATGTACCTAAACCCAGCATTAAGTTGGCCAATTTAGATTGGTCTGTTTTTTTTTCCAATTTATAATATATATAATATGAATGATTATTTCTGATCCTCATGTAATTTGCTGTGTTCACTCTTGACATGTTCAGTATCAGAAGTTATAGAAAGTTATCAAAAGATGTATCTAGATGCCAATATTCGTCAGTAATTGTAGCTGGCCACAGGAAATGGCTGCCAATGGCGATGTCATGTAACCTAAACCAGATGACATGTCAATATCATGTCATAGTTAGAGTACCACCTACTGGCAACAAAAATGACATGTGTCACCACATGACTGTGGTGTCTGGGGCGACTGTGGCCCTGACATGTGCCGGGGTGCAAGGTCCCATTCAACACTGCTTGCAGCTTCAATTGTTGTTTTTTGACCATGTAAGACTGGGATAATAACAGTAGAATAATCTCATTACCTGTCAGTGTGTTGAAAAAGTTACATTACATGTTTGTTTGTTTGTTTTGTTTTGTTTAGTTTTTTCAAACAAAGGCAAATTGCTGGTATATGACACAAATGGTCATGTAAAGAGTTTATAATTGTTTAAATTATTATCTCAATTTATTTTAAAACCTCAGTGAAATGCATCACAAATTTAAAAAACTATGACACATTTGGTTCTTTGACAATTGTTTGGTCATGGGGAACAATAAGAAAGTGTTTTCCCCAGGAGGGCACAGGGTGAAGTTGAGAAGAATCCCTTGTTTAGTGAAATGAAGGATTACACTACAAGTCCTGGGCTGTATTTTACCATTGTATTAACTGTTACCAACATTTCATTTTTGGTTAATCTTGAATAGTTAATACATGAATGATTTAGAGAACAAAGGTAACAAAGTACTTGTTTGTGTGAAGGAATTTCTCCAGCCCCCTAGGCCTTTTTACCTCTTTGTCTGTCATTATAGTACAGCTAAGTTGATGGCTGTGTCACACAGTCCCTTTGTTTTAATCAATGTTTTGTCTTACAGTTATTTGTTGAGATTCTCCCCATACCAAGGCCGAGGGCATGAATGTTTATGTTGTAATACCCTGAAAGATCGTAAAGTGTCTTATTTGGATACACAGTTTAGAACTAGTGGCATGTGGGAACAGAGAGGCTCAAATACACCTTACCCTCAGGAAAGCCTCAGATCAGAGGTGTGATGCTCATGACTACTTGTGGATGTTGCTAGTACTGATCTCCTGGACAACGAGCTCTGCAATAAATACCTCTGTGTAAGCAGAGGTGCCGCTGCTTGGGGTCCCAGGCAACTATGGGGCCTCCATAGGCTGACGAACTTTTTAACAGTAATGCCTTAAAATGTAGCAACTGCAGTGACCTACCCCATTAACCCCATCAAACAACCAGTGGCCAAATTGCAATGACATCTTTGACGGATACCTCCCTGAATGGCCTCATGTCATCCTTGTTGCACTGCTACATACAGTAACTTTACTGAAGTGTTAAGTAACGTGAAAGTCAACCATGCAAAATGAAGAGGAGCTACCTATCAGGGAGCGAGAAAAGAAAGAGAAGACAGGAGGAAGAAGAAAGGAGAAAGCAAGACAGTGGTAAGTGGAGCAGATAACGACGTAAAGAAAAATCGGTTAACAAGGCTGTCTGTTAATTGTTTAATAGTCAGCTAGCCTTGTTAACGGATCCCTGCTGGTTCGCCGTTACAGAGTGCGTCGACAAACTGGCAGGTGACTGTCTTGCGAGCTTGGCTAGCAGCTAACGTAAGCTGTCAGAGAAAGTGAATATGCTTGTAAGGTACAATGCTGAAATTTCACAAAAGTAGCTAGGACACACCAGTAATGAAGTGATTTGGATAGGAAAAACAGCTAACCCAGACAACAGCTTTTACTGTAATTAAAGAAAGTTGTGTCTTAGCTAAGTCTTAAACTATTAATGCTTGGAATTTTAGATCTAAATTTTGACAGTGTGCTTTCTGCATGAAAGATTGTCAACTTTGGAGCATATTACAAACTGAAATAAGTCCCAAACATCAAATCTTAGAGCAAAAGTGAAGTGCTGGCTATTGTGGTAAAAACACACCAGAACCATAGCTATTTTTGGCTAATTGTATTATGGATTACCTGCATTGCTGTATTGCGATATGTGCTGTGTGTATTGTGATGTTTAGATGTTCGTAGAGAGGTCTCTTGGGAATTTTTGCCTGGGGCCTGTGGTATATTATGCTATGGCCCTACATAGTTTAACATTTCACAAAACACTGTTTAACATTTCTCCACAACTGTGTGTATCACTTTTTCTCTTTTGATATCTCTCCCTGTGCACATATATGATTTGAAACATCTTCTTTGTCTCCTAACTTGTGTTGCAACATAGTGTGGCCTTGAAGTTGAAGCCTAACAGCTTCATCCTGTTTTGTAGCGATATCCTGTTTTTATGGAATAGATAATATCACCCATGTAGAATATGACAGTTGAGGGGTTCCATCCATGAATAGTTGCATTCCTGTTTTATGGCAAGATCTCCACTAGGGCTATAAAAAGTGGAATGGTCGAGCTGTACATCGGAGATTCATATTGGCTTTGAATGCTCTCATCAGGTTGTCCGGAACACCTGATTGATACTGTACTTCTTTGTAATATACTTTATTATATACAATCAAGTCAGTGTCAACAGAGATTTCTTCATCAGCACCTTCACAGCATCACCACAGAAAATACCACAGGCCCCAGCATACTCTAGAATCGCCACTGTGTGTAAGACACCAACTGTCTCCTGATCTCCTCATTTCTTCAGGCTCATCTTTGTCCAGATTTTTCCTTCACAGTTTGAACCCAAACCATGCATAAATCTAGGCATACCAGATTAAGATGAACCGAACACCTGTCATTTCCTTTTTCATCCCATCTTTTTTTTTGTCCAGGGTTACCTGCTTTTCACTAAGGTCTTATGGAAGAAAATATCCCACTTCTGTGATGCAAGCTCACCCGTCTCATTTTGGCCTTGAATTTTCAAGATCTTAATGAGTAGCATCTCTCTAACTCCTCTAAGAATAACCCTGTAACGGGTGTCAGAGACTGGCACACAAGCAGCACAACACCTTTGTGCACATATGGCCAAGCAGTAGGGGAGGGGTGACTGATGAATCATTTTCAAACCCTAATCATAAAAACTAAAAAAAACAAACACTGTGCATAATACAATTTTTAAAAAAAATAAATGAAT
>JAQNCA010000028.1:7396062-7406698 GCA_029783725.1 Acanthurus tractus | reverse complement strand
ATATAACTGGAAGTCACGAGACAACATAGACACAAGACAAAACTAAATATAACTTAACATAATTTCTTAGAATTGACACAGACACATTAACACAATGGACTCATTTCTGGAAAGTCTCAGGCTGTCCAAATCAACAATTATCTTGGTCCAGTTGTCTCTAAGTGAGTCAAACAGACTTTTCATAATATATATGACACATCTAGCTATATGGATATTAAAAAACTATATAATATTACATTAACATTCATTAGTAATGAGTTAGTTGTTTGGCTGATTGCTGAGTGATATTGCCAACACAAAGAAACTATAGAAATATGATATAGTCTATTATTTGATCCTTCAGTTAGTTGGTAATATATATCAGCAGAAACAATGGTTACATACCATTTGAAACAAGCCACACGCTTGCATTTACAGGCACCATCTTGTGTGTACTGTCACATAAACAAATAGCACCACACATCTGGACGCAAGGAGACAAAATCCTCTCTCCACTACAAGCAGCAATCACCATGACTGTCTGAAGCCTCGAGAGACTTTTTCTTTTGGTTTGTTCAAATTAAATTTGGCATCCTGAGTATTTTTTAAACTTTACTTGGTTTACCAGTGAAACATACAGCCGATATCACAGATTGAGAGTTGACAGGCAGATAGTGGGCTGACAGCATAGCTCATTTTATCAGCAGTTAGAAGATTTAAGACCTGAACATACCTAAAATGGCACATTCTGAGGTGACAAGTAAAAGAAAAGTTGACATTGAGCTTCAGAAATTTAAAGACAAAAAGACTGAAAATATGGATTTATCCATTCTGTATAAAAAAGACAAGGGGGATGTCCCTAATATGCCAAGAGACTTTATTTCTTGTGAAGAATCCTATTAACAACACATGATTTTTAAAATGACTTTTCATCAAATCAAATCATATTAATCAGAAATCGTCTTATCAATCCACAAGCCAAAGCACTTTAATATATAATGAGGTTTATAAAATGGTGGTAGATTTGGAGAAAATGTTGTCAGTTGTTACCAGTGGACCTCCAGCGATGTGTGGTGAGAAAGAAAAGGACTTGCTCAGTGACGAAAACATCCCCGCCCTGTTCTGATATCTAACCACTAATAATACCTCACCTTCAAGCAGAGTGCAGGGACTAATCAGTGAAATCAGCTGGTGGAGTTTTTGGTTGGAAAGAAAACCTGCAGCCTCTCGGCCCTCCATGGCACGAGTTTGACATCTCTGTCCTAAAGTGTTCTGAGACCATTGGGAAAGAATAAATGTGAATACAACAATGCAACGATGCAACATGTCCATATATGAGAAATGATAAAAAGATTAAATTGGCATGTCCTTTAGCACAGCTCATAATTCACACACTATTCATGTAGTAGTGCTAGTGCAAGTAGTGCTGGCCTTCAAATAAAAACAAAAAAAGCTCAAAAATATCAAAAACATAAACAAACACTCAAAGCCTCTCCACAAAGTTTCCTGTGTCTTTAATCTTCACCCTTCCCTGTCTGTCTCCATGTGGATGTTGTCAGCTGCTGAAGGCTCTAACCCCAGAGGAAAACATCTACTGCCAGCAAGGTCTCTACTTTGAGGACGGTCAGCGGCGGGTTGACTATGTTCTTATCTACCCTGTGAAGAAGCCAGCAGGTGGCCGCTCCAGCAGACAGTCAACATACCTGCTCACTGAAAATGCCGTTGCCCGCAGCCTACGCCGTGGACCCCACAGCCGTGACGAACATCCCCGACATCAACAAGCACAGAAGGCAAGAGACTCAGCACCCCTGCCATCATCACCAGTGGCTGATGTGGAGCTGGGCTGTCCAGGAGAGAGCTTTGGAGGCCAAGAGGATCAAAAGATGTTCAGGAGGGAAGAGTTTGAGGGAAAACTCAGAGACATGGGACTGGAGTTAGAGAAAGATGAGGATGTGAGTTTAGATCTTTATTTACTCTCTCTGTTAACAAAATCAAATGCCATTAAAAGTCTGTTTTTTAATAGTATCTTTAATCTGCTTGATAGATTGATCAGACTTACCGATTATAAAGGTAACACGGCCAATATAAGAGCAAACATGAGGTACCACCTACCAGGTATATGCCTCCGCAAACTATGCAGTTGCTGGACAGTTATAGTACAGGGGAGTACAGTGTCTGGAGGAAAGGCTGGCTGGTTTTTGTGGTCTAGGTGCACGGTTTGTAACAAATATTGGATTGAGGAGCTACAGTATAGGCAATGGAAAATAGTGGAAATTGTTAGTGCTACTTATGAAAATAAAGGAGGCAAATGGTCAAATGGAGGTGGTAAAGACTGTTGTCGTATGATCTTGCAGAATGCACCGCCAGGTTACACCCTTCACTCACACACACAGAAAAAATTTACAGGACTGACTTTTGTTGTAGCAGCTACATCCAAATCTGACAAGACAATCACACATGTGTACCTATCTCTGAAGAAAGGCACAACTAAAAAATATCTGAAAAAACATGTTCTCATTCAAACAATCAAAAAATATCTGAAAGGAAAAAAATGTAAAACAAGACATTTGTAAAACAAATAAATGTAGTAAAAGAAGGCATATAATGTGCAAATATTCAAAGGTGCTTTTCAATAATGGCATTAAAAAGCAAAACTAACAAGCTACATAATGGTACAAGGTCACTTTGACCTCAAAATAAGTAAGACCACAGTAAGCTTTGACCTCCAAAATTGATTTAGTTTACCCAGTGCAAGAATGTGTTTGTTTCAAATTTGACAAAAAAACCCTTCAATGTATTTTTCAGATGTTGTGCTCACAAGATTTTCCCCTTTCACAGTGACCTTGATCTCCTAAAACTAATCAGGTCATCTATGAGTCCAAGTGGACATTTATACAAAATCAGAAGAAATTCTCTTGTGGTGTTCTTGAGATCACGATCATAGGACTCATGATCCCAGTGACCTTTGACCTTCAAAATCTAATTCTAATCTGATTTAATAATCAAATCTGATTCATGGAGTTTCCAAATCAGTTAATTAATCCTCTAGACCTTGTCTCATCTGCATCTGGAACTGAGCCCCATTCAATATAGCCTCCTCAATCCCTCTATTTAATTGATTTGTACTTGGAGTGCACCTGCAAGTCAAGGTTCTGCTGGGCTAAAATGTGATAATCCTGTTAGTAAGGTAGGATTTTTCTTCTTTTTACATCAAAATATCTCATGACCTTTGAAACCCATAACACATGAAGCTGGTTGTCAGGTGTTTTGAGGGGCTGCAACTAAAACTGAAAACCTCTCTTTAGCGGTGTTTAAAGGTGTTGTAAAGGTTTCATAATCCTGGTTAGACACATATGCAGGTCTACAAAAAGGTTTTTATCCCCCTTCATTATTACGGATGTCACAACATCCACTTCTCCCACAACCACAACACAGTCCCTTCAACTAACAGACCCAGCCCAGACTTGGCCCAATTTACGTACTAGCAAATATAGGATCCCAGCTCCTGCTTCCTGTGTGCACAGCACTTTTGAGAGAGCTTGTATTGACTTTGATATGAGACATGAAGGTGCTCATGAGATATAGGAAAGTATTAATGATCATTTACCAATGTAGATATCAAGACTTAGTTAACTTAGGGTAAACAGATATCTTCACAGATTCTTTGTAAGTGCAGCTGCCCAGACATGGGTCGCATCACGTGTCAGATCAAGTCAGTCAAATCAGTTTATTTATATCACTCAGTATCACAAATCACAGTTTGCTTCAAATGACATTTAAAATCTGTACACCCCCTTCATATATTTATATTTACATAAATATAAATACATGGAGACTGTAAACCAAACATTAAGGATAGAAATCCAGGAGGTTGATAAACAGCTATAGGTGTTGCCAGATAGATAGAATATAAGCCTTATGTTGTTTTTACTATGGAGCTCTGTAAAGAGCACACAACACAGAAGAGGAAGCTCAAAATTCACAGTGGAGAGACAGACAAACACTCGAAAGGGGAAGACACAAACAGCCTAAAAAAAACTTTGGAGAGAAGGAGAAAAAGAGAAGAGGCTGTCTCTCTTGGGGGTTATGATGCAGATGCAAACATGTGGATGATGTCCCAGGACAGCCAATGGTTCAGTACTGAAAAGACTGAGTGAAAAGAATAAACAAGGGCAAAATTCTAGGGAGGGTGAGAGAGGAGTAGAAAGTCTGTGGAATAAGCAGGGTTAAGCTCGAAGTTAAGGGGTAAAAATAGTTTTTAAAGGCCTCAACAGACTTGGACTGTCAGATATCAACAGTAAGTTTTTTCCAGATGAAGGGGGCATGATAGGGTTCCTGGTTTCTTCGTCTTCTGTGGATAAAAAACAAAAGACAATTTTCAGCTTATAATGGTAATTAAAAATAAGATATTACAATTAGGAGAGATTAGACAAAAACTGTCTTGAAAACAAGATTGAACTGGATATGAAGTACAGTCTAAAACCTCTTAAAATACCACTGTGTCCTATAAATGAGGTTCATATGACTTGTACTCATTAGAGCAACTTTAACTTTTATCATTTTATGTTAGATTTAGGCATTTAGTGCATTATTTTAAGAGCAGTTGTTGTAGTGCTAAAATGGTTGTACAGGCTGAATGTATGTAGCTTGTGTTGATATTTTGATAAAAAACTTTATATAAAATACTTACTTTAATGTAATAAGACAATAATAGGAAGAACTGTCAGACTTCCAGGCAAAGGTGGCAACTTTGAGTCTCAAATTTATTTTAAATGGATTTTTATATTTAAAAACCAAGTCCTATTAGAGCATTGATCCTGTCTTTATTTTTGTCCAACATTTAGACAAGGTCTGATAATGAATTAACCAACCTGATAGCCAAAATTCAGTAACACACTTACATCACTAAGAGCTTACTGATGGATCAAGTGACTCAGGTATTTAGATCTTAAATAATGTCAGAGTTGAAGCAGGAAATAGGTATGTGGACTCCTTTTTCACTGGACTCTTCTATCTCAAAAATGCTTCATTAACCTTGTGATTTAACACCTGTCTCATTGACCTATCGGTCAAATTATGATCAAAACTACAAAATTAACCTCCAAGTATTAGATTAGAGCACAGACTGATCCTTTAGTAACATATCATAAACAATTAAAAGTTAGAACCATTTTAACCTTTTCCTTATATGTCTTAATCAATTATTACTGGTCACAGATTATTTTGTGTCTGATAAGAACAACTTTACCATTATCTAGTGCCTCCTGCAGGTATATTTAAGTACTGAAAAGTGTTATGCAGACATGAATATTTAGCATTTGCATTGTTTGAACTGAAGTTGTTTTCACAGATAAACAGTATTTTGGACGTGAGTGGACTTGGCCTTATTTTTGTTTATATTTAACTACTAAAAGTTATAGGACATGAATGCCTGAATGTCTCCAGCAATTGAGGAGGCAGTCAATATCTGTAAAACTATTTGCAAGGTTGCAGTTCAGATATATCTGTGTATCAGCCGTGTAAAAGTGTAAACTGATATTCTGCCTATGTATAAGATGTCCTAATGCCAGCATATAAATAGAAAATAAGGCTCTTCATAGCAGTGAATTGAAATGGCTGACCTGAGGTGGTCAGTGCCACAAAAATACCTTTTTTTCTGAATCCAGGCACAAGGGCAAGCACAAAGTCCCACACTGGTCTGACTGACGTTTCTTTCTTAAATATCTTGTTGATTGCCAGCTGTGACCATTCAGTACTTTCCTGAGGAAAAAGAATGTGAAAGCCCTTTTATCTTTAACTTTAAACAGAAATACTTTAAAGTGTAGTTCAGATTTTTTTTCTAGTTAGTACTTGGAAAAAGGAGAAGCAGATGTTATATAATACAATAATTAAAGATTGCTTCAAGATAACAATTCAAGATAAAACTGCTGTTTGTATTTAACCACTTTCACTATAACTACAACTACAAGTACCGGACACTTGTTTTCTTCTCTCTAAGGGCAAGATTCAAGGGGTGGGCTTTGTGAAGATTCATGCTCCCTGGAACGTTCTCTGTCGGGAGGCTGAGTTGATGAAGCTAAAGATGCCCACTAAAAAGGTAAGATTTGCAGGCCATTTCCTTTTTCTCTGTATCACTGCCATTTTTTTAACCACATTCAGTTGAACAATCATTTGTGATATCAATCAAACTCAATATGTGTGCTATATATTCGTTGACTGTGCGCTGCGTTGTGGTAAAAACTTTTTTTAGTTTAACTAGTTAAAAAAGAACTCAATATATAGAGAGAATGAGAGAAAGACAGAAAGAAAGAGAGCACCCTTGCAAATGCAAGACGTGACTTCTACGGAGCCCACAATGTTGCACAGCCATGTTTTACAGTGTCCCAGAATAGATAAACAGCTTTAAAGAAGTGCATAAAAACTTTGATGTGTGTGTGTTTGTGTGTATGATTGTATTTTTGTGTGTTTTGTGTTGATTTCCAGGTGTATGAAATCAAGCAGTCAAGCAGTGTAGTGGAGAAGATCAACTCTTTGGTCAGTAAAGTTCTGGAGCCTCTCCACCCACATGTTGAAGAACATCGACCTAAGAACATCAAACACCTGTCACATACATTCTCCAGGGAGAAACAACACCTGTGAGTACGCCTTTTATTTCCTTATTAGAACATATTTGATCCTCATAGCCTAACAGAATTGTCAAGACAACTTCATAAGAAAGAGAATGCCTGTAACAAAGAAGTTGTGTCCAGTGTTACCAGAGAGTTGTTCATAATAAAGGCTTATACTAATAAAACTATTTTTTAAATTAATCTA
Organism: Acanthurus tractus; assembly: GCA_029783725.1. Classification (NCBI taxonomy): domain Eukaryota; kingdom Metazoa; phylum Chordata; class Actinopteri; order Acanthuriformes; family Acanthuridae; genus Acanthurus; species Acanthurus tractus. The sequence continues at coordinate 7,399,906 of JAQNCA010000028.1, read as the reverse complement.
GCAAACTATGCCGGGATTCCATCGTTTCATTAAGCAGACTTAATAAATGTGATTAGAAAATGTGATCTTTCTCACTGGCTATTGCATGTATTCGTCAGAGGTAGCCTGACCTGGATTCACATTCATCAATCTTGTTTGATTTTAATGATTAGAGAAAAAAATATGAGGCTCAGACTCATTGAGAAACAGTAAAATAATCTTATTGATGACTCACACTTTAGGATTGGTTGGAAAAATAATTGGTTGTCCTGATGCTGGGGTGGAGGGAAAGGCAAATTGGGGCCAGAAATAGGCCTAAAATCATCTAGTGCGTGGCTGGTCTTGCAGACAATAGCTTAAGAGCAGTTGTGACTGGGTAACAGGAGGTTGCACATGCGCACCCGACAATGTTTATTTCAAGTAATACTGTTACTGAAATATCACAGCAGGATTCAATAAACTCAATGAGACAGAAAATAGCTCTTTCATGTTAATGTAGACGTGAAGTTGTGAACAGTTATGCACTATCCACACAGAGGCTGTGTTTTTGTTGTACAGATTTTTGTTTTATATAAATGCTCAGACTACCTTTTACTGCTGGGGCTCCTTTACTGATTTTTATTTTTTCAAGGGTTAAGGTTCTTTCTTTCAGTTAAGCATGGTCCACTCTCTTTTCTTTTTTCACATACACAAAAATATTATTTTTTTTTCAGTACAGCCTTTTCTATTTCCCACAGATGAGTTCTTAATTGCTTTTATTTATTTCTGAAAAAGAAATTTGAGGTCTTTAAGAGACACATTAATTAGCTATTTGGTGGTGGGTTTATGCTGTATTTTACACTATTGTGTAAAATTTGTGGGATTATGTTGCTTCAAAACATAATCTGTCTATCCATCTCCATACATTTATTCATCTTTTTATCCAGGTTGTCTGATTATAAAAGGATATCAATAGAATAAGAGAAAAACTTAGTAGGTAGATCATAATATATGACAGATTGTAATATGCATGCCATTCGTTCCATTTTAAAGGTAGGCAAAAAACATTTATTTATATTGCTAAAGAGGGAAGTTCAGGGTTGGGTTTGGTTGTACTCTTTTTATTTTGTGTAACGTTCTTCTCTGTAATTTGATACAGAATACAGTTATTAGTGATATGTCTGAATCAACAGACCTCTGTAGGCCTGAATCAATATTTGATTTTGACATTTTTATTGTCATTCCCACATGAAAAGGAAAAAAGAATCTGTCTATCTGAAGAAGACTGTAAGTCCACACGGAAATGTGAACACTATAGCCTTATTAACTTGCCACCACACAAAATTCAGTTCTAAAATTCAGTGGCATTATTTACATGCCATTAAAGACTTGCTAAAGAATATTTGCCATTTGCAGTTTTGAAACCTGTCTGAATCATTCTCAACATTAACGTAAGTACAAAATTAAAAAAAAAAACTCTTTCCAAGTCATTTCTAAAGCCAGTTTGCCTGTTACTCCTGTCATGTCCTTCTTAACAAATGTCAGGATTTGAGTTTTCACATTACTCTCACTATATAAAACTTATCAGGCATTGCAGACTTTACACAGTACAGAACAAAACATGTACATTTTCTCACTTACTTAATACACAAAAACACAGAATCTGTCTGTTGTTCATTACTGAGCCTGATTTATAGTACAAACAGCTATTATCCACGCACCTTGTGCAAGAGCAGAGCAGAGGAAAGAGGAATTTTAATGGACACTGACACCTGTTATAAACGAGCTTGAATAAAGGTCCAAGTTATTAATAAATTATATGAGTGATTATTTAATTAAAAATGTGAATAATGACAGTATATTGCATATGCATATTGAAATTACAATAAATTATTTACATGCTACAACAACGAGCCTAAATACTGTATACCTGGAAACACAGCCAGAACCACAAATCTTTTGTGCCATCAAGATTAATGATAATGATGATGCTAAAATCTGAAATCTGCAATGTATTAAGTTGCATTCTGGTAATAACTGATACATTCTTTTGAGGAAAAACAAGAGAAAATCTAATCAGTTCTGGGGAGATGGAAATGCATTTTAAGTTCTTTTTTAAAGTATTGTGTTCATGTAGACTAAGGCGTCATTACTTTAACAGACTGTGTGTGTGTGTGTGTGTGTGTGTGTGTGTGTGTGGGTCGGGGTTTATTGGTGTGTGTATGTTTTAACAGGTTTGACCTGTCAGACAAAGATTACTTCTTTGACAGCAAAACCAGGAGTTCAATAGTAAGTCCACTGAAGTTTGTCTGTTTTTTCTGAAATCATCAACTCTTCTTTAAAAGCTAAGCACAAGCTGGCAACTGTTCGTTATCCCCACAGAGAGTTTGTCCAGTTTGGGTTCTTTTTTCCAGGAATATTTTCTTCATCAACATAATAAATTAAATTCTGTTCTTCTCTCTTTATGCCCTTTAAGGTTTATGAAATACTAAAAAGAACAAAATGCAAGGCCAAGTACAGCATGGGTAAGTTTGGATTTATATAATTCTCTCAGCTTAATAAAACATCATATTCACTGAATCATATTTCAGCATCCATAATTTATTTTGAGTTGGTCAAACAGATCTATTCATTTTAAAAGAATAGTGAAATGACATATGAATTGAAACTTGAGTTCAGTGGCCTTCTTGCGGACGGCACTTTTTCGCTTATGTGAGGTTAAAGAACAATCATGGTACATAACAACTGCAGTTGGCCTAGCAGTTGCTTTTTACGGTTGGTATAGTGGGTTTTGGATTAAATATCTACCTGGATTTGTTCATTTTAACATAAGCCAATATAAAGGTACCATTTTTGTTGGGATTTTATTTATCTGTTTAATATTACCATATTTCGTCCCAATGTGTTTTTACTATGTTTGCGTGTGTCTGAAAAGATTTTAACTAATCCTGTTGTCATGATTGTATCTTTAAAGTGTCTGCACTAATATAATGTGTTGCATGTTCACACAGTCATAATTGAAATACCCAGACAACATCAATGCCTCTCAATAGTTTTAGCAAAATAAAGCTTTTGGCCAAAAATGTGTTTTGGGCATATAAACTTCCACGCCTGGGCTCATTCTAGTTGTTGGCCTCCGCTGTTGGCTGACTGCTAGGAGGATTATCCGTGTGTGCCAGGATTAAAGATGTGGAGTTAGCTTCTGACGGTTAGATGGTATATGAACTTCACTTGGGCTGAGGAACCAGACATATTGAGTAAGAAAGACATAAAAAGAATAACTTGACTATTTGGCTAGTCTAACTCCTCCTGAATGCTGGTTTACCAGACCTAAACAATCTTCCCATATTTCTGTAATTGGCTTAATGATGAGTTGTACATGGAGTTGCTCTCCTTGCAGTGTAAGGTCAAGATGAACTTTATCAACATCATAATCATGGTAGGGAAGGTGTTTTGTGCAAGCTCACCAAGAATTACTGGAGTAGAGCATGTTGAATATGGATATGGGTATGAATGATGTCTCTCGGAGCACCTGGGTCTTCTCTGTGCTTTTTTCCCAGCTTACTAATAAGACCGTGGATGTTAAAGTGGAGGGGGGCCAGTCATGTTGATGAAGGGGGCCCCGTCAGCCCCCTTGTGGTAGTTGTCTAGCCCTTTTTTAGGACCCCCAGAAGCATTGAGGTGCTTTTTTGTGTCTGTCAGGCATTTTCCGATTGAGAAGGTCAGGTCTGTCACAAAATCACCCCTCCGGGAATTTCAGAACTCTTGCCCTTGTCTGTTCCTATGATTTAACTTGCAGTGTTATATGTTTGCTCTTCACCGTCAAAGATGTTAAGGTCAAGTCAGCAACATTCCTGACATTATTCTCACCACAATATATATTTGT
>JAQNCA010000028.1:7376859-7387900 GCA_029783725.1 Acanthurus tractus | reverse complement strand
CTGTACAGTTGTACATCATTGATTTCTAAAATGTTGTGGAGTGATTTTTGCTCTCTCTTACTGTCCGTGTAATCTGTTCGTAAACCTTTGTTATTGACAGATTGGTGTTACATTTGCCATTGTGTTTGGTGTGATCCTCTACCGGATTTCAACCAAAGCCGCCCTCCATATGAGCAACAATCCAATTACACGGAACCATGTACAACTGACGGTGAAAACAACTGCAGCCATCATCAACCTGGTGGTCATCCTCATTCTGGATGAGGTGTATGGAGCTGTGGCACGTTGGCTCACTGTGCTAGGTAAGCTAGGTTGGGCATAGAAGAGGCTCAGGCAGTTTCAGTCAATAGGTCAAAAGGAAAATAAAGGTACCTGTCCAGTATCCACAAACCGAAAGTGTGCAAAAGGTATTCATTAAATGCTCATTGCAAAGACAGGCAAGGTGCTTTTTAAAGTTGCGTATATGGATTTAGAGAACCCCAATGCAATCATGATTTATGTGTGCTGCAAGGTTATTTTTTCAAAGTATACCATCTGTTTGATCTATTTACATACATGGTCAGAAACTCTCTTGCGATGAGAAGTATATTGAATTGATTTTACTTTAATGCTAGAGGAAATAGAAGAATTCCTAAGTATTTGGTAATATTCAACAGTATCGCTCTGACCTGAAAAATAAGAAAAAAATCATCAGGCTTTGTCACTTTTAGATGAATACTAACTCTGAGCCTATTATTGAGACATCTAGAAGATGCAGTTTCTTATTTTGGCAGTATTTGAAAAGGATTTAAGGAGATATAGATGTTAAAAGTGGTTTTAACATCAAAAGAATATAGTGCTGGACTTCTGAATCAGTTATAGTTTTAGTGAGGTTAACAACTAGAAATACGAGAAATAATTCAGCTCTGTAAGATTAAGATTTATTTAAAAATTCTGCTCTTTATTCAACTCTGTAAGATGAAGATTTTTTCATTTAACTTAATATAGATTGTGATGTGTCTAGGAATTTGGATCTGTTGTAACAAGACCCAACTACTAGAATCAATTAGTACCAAATAATCTTCGTTTGCTGATTTCTATGTGGAAACTGAGGCCAGCTACCACAGGGTATAAGATAAGTGATAATGCATTTTCAATCTCAGTTATCATAATATAACCACCCATTGTCCTGTGACAATGATATGATAATTTTGTGATCTCGAGATAACCAATTAAAAAAGAAGATGGTGGCACCCATGGCTACTCTTGGCATCTCTATTTATGACTTTAGATTGGGAAAACTGAATTGTGTATGAATCCCTGGTGCTGATAAGGACACATAACCTTTTTACATATGGGGTATCCCATGTAGCAGGATTTATGAGGACCCAGGACTAGTATCTGGGCTTGAAAATTGAGTTTGGTTCCAGGTTATGACAATTTTTGATGTAGAAGCATTTATGTAAAATTTAATTTGAAGAAAGGGTTAAATTTTTCATTTTCAGAATAAAAACTTAAAAAAAAAAACAAAAATAGGAAAAATATATTTTGGGATCTTGAAGAGTCAAAAACAAGGCAAGTGGACTATGTTGAGCTTTTGGGAAGACGTTTCACTTCTCATCCAAGAAGCTTCTTCAGTTCCGAAGGACTGGTTGAAAGAAGCACATATTTTTTGAAAGAAGCAGATGTTTTGTCTTACAGGAGAGAAAAGCCATCATTAATGACTAATGTATTTTTTGAAGTTGTGTCAGCATTTTAAGTCCTGTATACTTGTATCTGTTCTTTGTGCTCATATGTTAAAATATGTTATGTATTGAATGTTATTTATCATGTTCTTTGTCCCCAGCTTGCAGTGTAGCCTATACATATATAACTTGCTTTGTTAGAGATAGGATTGTGCATATGTTTTTCATACGTTTTTCATTGACAAGAAGTATTTAGCAGTAAAAGTACTGTCTTATATTGAAAATTACTTTAAAAAAATCCTGTGTATACTCTGCTAATTTTAGAGGTTCCTAAAACGGACAAGAGTTTTGAAGAACGACTGATCTTTAAGACCTTCATTCTCAAGTTTGTTAACGCTTTCAGTCCCATCATCTACATTGCATTCTTCAGAGGGAGGTATGTTACGTCATTAATATTACAAGTGTCCTTTTGTAGCTTTCAGTTACTTTGTCATACAGTTAGTTTTTTTTTCTATATAAATTTTAACCACTTTTGCATAACTTAAATAAATGATGACAAAGATACATATTTTTTAAAGATAAAGCATACTTTATATCTGCCTTTAACACTTTCATCCATTTTTCCCTCTAGACTGGTTGGCAGACCAGGCAGCTACCTGTATGTGTTTGAGTCATACAGAATGGAAGAGGTAAGGTTCAGTTTATTATCTAAAAATCAAAACTTAACCACACCTATGGTTGAGGTGCCTCAAACATGCGCATAACAAAAAACTCAAAGCCTTTGTATTTTACAATCATGATGCGTGTATAAATCTTGGAAATGTTTTCTAAAACATACATGCATTGCTTTTAAATATTAACAAAACTTTGGTTACGGATTGTAACCCCAGATTCTATGGGCCTTGCACGAGCTGTCACTATTGGGTTTACCCCTTGCACATGTGAAGGCCACTGTGCACCTACAGTGGCCCCCCTTAGCTCCACCTGAGAAGTATAAAACACTGTCCTGACCGATATCTGCTCTCAGCTAAAGTCAGCTTTTTCTCCAGCTCTGGAAGAAGCTCTGATGGACTAAGTACTAACACCAGGTGGAGGCTCCACCCTGCAGCAGCAAACGCTTGTGTGATAGCCTCACACAGCCCGTGAGCCAGGCATTCATCCCTAGGACTGCTATCTATAATGAACAAACAGCTGTTTAGTCTGTCCGATGTCTGTTGTGTGCCAAACATAATGAGACAGCGCGCACACCTGGCAAAGCTGATGTGATGTTTCTTCCACATCATCTCTATGAGGTGGAGAGAAAAACCATCTGGTGATAGAGCTCTAGATCTGTAAGAGCTAGTTATGATTTGAGGCATAAATGCGGGATTTGGCCTCAGCACAACTGAACACCCATCATCTCTGATAACCAGACAGGATTGAGAGACAGAGAGTGCACATATATCACTTACCCTCTTTGCTGAAGTCAAGACTAGAAGGAGGGCTGTCTTCAAGGACAGAGCACGAGGGAGACAAAACAGTTTTCTCTCTAAAACCCTTATCGCAAGATGAAATGGCCACAGCATATGTTTTAACAGTAGATTATGCTAATTTAACATCTATCTATCGACAGCTGGAGGAAAGTTAACACAAGGGGCAGAGGGCAAGACATGGGGTCTGTTTTTCTCTCCACACACCAGTCCTGGAAACGGACCATTTTTCTGTGTAGAAACAGTAACAAACAGCAGTGGATGTAGCCCTTGCCCTAAATAGTGCACACCACTTCAGAGGGTGGACCTAGCCTCTCCAAATGTTCCCGTTCAGGGGCCAAGCCCATAGGTGCTGACCTATCACCAGAGAGTGATCACACCGTCCAGCTGTGAGAGTGCGCCACAGGAGCTGCTTCCCAGCAGCAGCAATTTCATTATCAGTCCCTCCTACTGAATGTGCAATAAAAAAGCAATGAAACAGTGGGACCAGGGGAAAAGCATACAGAAGAGCTTACAGGTGGGAGAAAGCGTCCATGCTTCAAGAGCTTCCACTGACTGAGGTTTCTGTACTGGCAAGAACCTTGTGATTAAAACTTGGCAAAAGCTTTAATTTTCGAACAACTGTGTGGCCATTACATGGTCGCCATTTTGAGCATTTGAGCATTTTGCCATTAAAAAAATAAAAATGCTTTCATTTATAACGTATAAGCTATAAAATTTAAACATCATCTGATCCAAATCAAACTTGATATGCTTGATTTTAGCCCCGACCTGAACATATCTATGTGGCAATATCCTGCCAAATTCATAGGACTCTTAATGACCATGTGTTATATTTTAAATTAATCAGAATGACTTGATATTTGGTCAGGGCACACATAAGACCTTTCTGACCTTATCTAAAGCTTTCTAGTTTGTTAATGGTGCAGTTGTGGTGGGGCAGCCATTTTGAGCATTTCACCTCAACAAACAAAATTGTTTTTTAGGGTCAAGGCACTTGTGTAATTTTACCAAACTTGCCACAAATCAATACTCGTTAGCATAATGTTCTTCTGTGGTGTTTGATGTGCTAGATTGATTACACATTATGGTCATCTACTGAGCTGAGATATGTATGTGGGTGTTTTCAACAATTTCTGAATCATGTCGTGAGGACAGAAAAATATTCCTTAACACCTCTGGTGTGGACAGATTTTATTTTTTTGCAAATGGAGAGTACAAAAATCAGTTTTTAAAAATATCTGCACATGTATGTAGTAAGCCGAACTTCTTTGTGTCTGCTTATTTCATAGTTTTTCTTCATGGGTTGAAATATGCAGATTTGCTGTGTTAGATTCCCAAGATACACCTGACACAGGGGCACAAGTACAGGTCTATGTTTAAAGGGTCCAGTCCCTTGGGTGCAAGTGTGGTACCCTGATGAGTCCAAAAGATTGTCTAGGCTGGTGGTGATGAGATTTGCCCAGCTCCTGAGTGCCTATGTCCAGGTGCCTGCCCTGCTTGCTCTGATACCACAGCTAACTAAATAGCCTTGTCAAAACAATGAGTCATATGATAACATCAGCCATGCCTGTTGACATAGCTCCTCTTACTGGTCTGGGCTGTTGGTTCTAGGAGAACACTAAGTGGCTATAAGTAGACTTGTCCACACTTGTAATTAGTTGTAAGCTCAAACACGTGGACAAGCTCAAGTCTATGGGAGAAACCTGGATTGATTTAGTGAACTGGAAACAACCATTGTGTGATCAGGTAATGAAAGATATGCTTGGTTCTTTGGCCTCATGTATGAGCAGGAAGAGGATTTAAAGTTGGCTTTGTTGACATGTGTGATTAAAGTTCAAAGGGAACAATTTCACAGAGAGTGATGTATTTTGGTTCTTGTAGCACTAATAAGAGGGGAAAAAAACTGTTTCTGGAAAACAGAAGTCTCAGCACATAGTCAAGTTAGTTGTCATAAATACGCTCTTCCAAAGTTTCAACAGTGTTTTAAACCTTTAAACTGTGTTCTTACTTTATTGAGGATCTACTTGTTAAGATCCCATTTTGCTGTGGCTGAAAGGTGCTCTGGATTGTTTTACAGTGTACTCATGGAGGCTGTCTCATGGAACTTTGTATCCAGCTGAGTATTACGATGTTGGGAAAGCAGCTTATACAGAACAACCTTTTTGAGATTGGAATACCGTAAGTATACATTACTTTAAATTGATCATGTACTCTCTCACCTCATATTGTTATGCAGTGCACATGGGCTGAACTTTTAAGCCTCAAGATTCAAGGATGTGTCATTGCCATTTTACAGTATAGGGTTAAAGACATAAAAAGTTGAAGTTCACTTACACTGTAACTAAGCCAGATTATTATGTCAATGTATAAATTAAAAGCAAGACCATCAAAAAACTCCCAACTTTTTACATTCGAGTGCTAAGGCTTTACAATGCACATCATAAATTATGTCTTCTTTTTCAAACTGTCCTTTTCTTGCACATGTGGGTTGTTTCTATGTGTTTATGCCCCTAATGTGCCTTTTGATTGCCCTTTGACTTGAGTTGAATTGAATCTGAGGATAGCTTGAGAAATTCACAGCTTTCTCAACTAACAGGATGAAAGCTGTCTTATGTCTGGTAGTTTAGCAGCATATATTTCTGCATCTCTTGCCAGACAGAAGCAGGGTGAACAGGCTGAGGCTGAGGTGGGTATTAAATTTTAATAACCTTTGGGCTCTGCCCAGACCCACCTCATCAATATAATTGATGCTTGTGAAAGTACATCAGTGATGTTCAGGATAATTTTAGTCTCCAGCTGTGATTCTTTCTATCCCTTTTCTGTGACAAGAACTTCTCACAGGACTTTTATTTTGTTCATAATTTCATTAGAAATAAAGTTCTAGGTTCTCTGTGATGCTAACTCCCTGCCCCACTTCAGCTCTTTTGATGTAGAGGGGGTGTGCGTCTTCACATATTTTTGTCCAAAATTAACAATCCCTGCTTAGATTTGCAGACATTCAGCCTTTGTAGTACTCGTCAAAACTATTGATTTTCTTTCAATATGAACTGTCATCGCTGTTAGAAATCCAGCTGTTGGTGGACACTCCTATGTATCACAAATCAGGAATAATAAGCAAAACATTAGTCCAAATATGCTTTATATGCGAGGTTTTTCAGACTATCCTTTTTATCATTAGCTCAGTGCAGCCAGGGGAGCTCAGTGGTGGCCTCCCCTGTCACATAGGGCCTGGACTGAAATGATCATGTCAAACCATTATATATGTTTAGTAGCATTGTTTTTAGATAGTTTTATAGACTATTTCAGAGCTTTTTTTGTTGTCCCTCTGTTGCATTGCTATGAGCTGGTGAGAAACAAAACTTTTTTTTTCTTGCATATGTAATATATATCTAAAAATTTTAAAAATTTAACACAACTATTAGACTCATCTGTCATTCAAAGTCAGGTGGTATTACACTGTGGGGAGATCATTGCTCCCTTCACTTTTGAAAAAGGGAAGATGCAGATTTTGGTTTCTTCTATCAAAACATGTTCAGTAATATTGTTTGATTTGAATTAAAACTTGATTTTTTTTTGGCTTCTTGAGAATTGGAGGACGTTATAAATTTTCTTTTATATTTATTTGAAATGTTATGTGTTGTGGCTCTCCTCTTCTTTTGGCTGGTGAAAAGAAAAGAGAGAGAGTTCATTAGCTTCACTAAATCTTAAGAAAAAAGGTAAAAATGAAACACCAAATCATGGTTTATGTTATGTACTACATTGTCATTTGCCAGCATCTTCATCATTTCAAGTATTAATTGTAATAACAATAATAATTATAATGATAAAAAAAAAAATTCTGGTGTAGCTGGTCAAAAAAGAAGAAGACGGAAAAGACCTATCATGCCCATTTGAAAAACAAGAGACAAACATTTCAGACATGTTGATATGGGTTTTAATGCTAGCAACCAATTGAAAAGGTTAAGACCAACTTGAAGAGACCATACTGCAACAGACCTAATGTTCTTTTTTTCAGGGAAAATAAGAATAATAATAAACACAACGAAATTAATTTAAATCATTTTGTATCCATCCAACATATGTATATGTCTAGGTGTGTGCCATTCCTGCCACTACGGATAAAAAGAAAATGTGTGCGTGCATGTGATTTCACATTTTATGTATATACCCAGGAAGATGTGTTGGTGTGTTTGTGTATTTCCCTCCAGCAAGCTAAAAAAGTTGATCCGCTACATTCAGTCAAAGCAAGGGGCTTTTCAAGAAGAGGAGAGACAGAAGAAGCTGCAAAGATATGAAATCGACCACTTTCTGGAGCCATTTGCTGGGTTAACACCTGAATATATGGAAATGAGTCAGTACTGCACACAATATCCCAACTCACATTTGCTTATTATTGTTCCCAGCAAATAAAAAAAAAGAAACTCAGTGTTCACGTTTTATTTTACTTGATCTTTAACCTGTTTACATCCACTGGATCACCAGTGATTCACTGAAGCTATTGACTAAATTCAACTAATTAAGATTTAAGCGTTAAATTTTTTGCCTTTTTTAGGACATGCTTCACATTTTTCAATTTGTCTAATCATCCACTAACAAATTCATTAATGCATGTATGTGTTTTTGGCCTAATAGGTTTTTCTTTTTAAAGCTTTTGTTTAGCTATTTCAAAAAGGCTCAAAAAGATGGAAGTCAAGGGATTAACCTTATGTTGATGCTGATCATAATACCTTTCATTCATATTCTGATAGTTTGAATTATAAGGCTTAATGTTATTTCATTAGATTTTCTTGATTTACGCTGCATATATACTAATCTACGGAATATTCCAATTGCCCATATACTTCCATAAATCTGTAAATTTTGCTGCTAGAGTTCTCTCAGTTAACGTTATGAACACACAGAGGTAGTATGTGGGAGCCCTTAAGTAGTGTGATGTGATGGGATTTGTTTGTACAGTTGATACACCGCAACCACTGAGCTGACTCTGGCAAAAATGTTCAGAAATGAGGAAAAGTGATTGAATTTTATTCATGTTACTTTTACTCATATTTGTGGACATCCTTCATTACTGTCTGACTGGTGTTAAATTGGTGTAAAAATCACTGGTTCCTCTAAAAAACTTACAGATTACAATCAGTTTGAGCTTTTTTGGAAATATGTGGGATAATAGAATAGAATAGAAACTTTATTGTCTGTTCTTAAGTAAAAAGCAGAAATTTGTCTTCAACACAGCTTCATCATAAATTAAAAACACACAACAGACAAGAACAGTGCAGCCTTTTTTGTGCTATTTAAAACAGTTATTGCAGAGGGGATGAATGACTTCTTGTAGATTTCTTGTAGATGTAATATAAGAGCACAGCTCAGCAAATACATGACATTCAGTTATATTTAGACATTTTAATGTAAAAATGTTACTTGTTGTAAGTTTAAGTAATTGAAGGAGGCAGACTTGCCCACTGTCAATCATATAACGAGGTAAATTCTAGAATGTCAATGCAGTATGAATACAGTTAAAGAATAGTAGAGCAAGTAATGAACAAAACTTCTTGTGTTGCACTAGTAAAATTAGCAGTGCAGATCTGATGCTTTATAATTATTTACAAGTTATTCTTGCACCTGCTACATGCACATTATTGTGCAGTGCTTCATAGGACTGCATTAGGAAAAATATAAGTTTTTTAGTTACTCAGGTATATTTACATCAGTCTAGGCTGCACTAAATAAAAATATTAGCCTAACTGTAACAATTATTTTCTGATATATTCTTCTGTCTTCTGCATCCAGTCATCCAGTTTGGTTTTGTTACATTGTTTGTGGCATCCTTTCCCCTGGCCCCGCTCTTTGCTCTGCTAAACAACATCATTGAAATACGACTTGATGCCAAGAAATTCGTAACCGAGTTGCGAAGACCAGTGGCAGCGAGAGCCAAAGACATTGGTGAGTTTTATTCAACAAACTCTAGTTCTTATTGAAAGGCAGACAATGCATCATAATGCTAATAGTAATCTAATACAGTAAAATATGGTAAAGTGTTATTTCTCTAAATGATCCTGTTAAAAATACACAGAGTACACTCAAAGCTTAAATCCAGCAGTTGATGAATATGTTTTACATCTACAGGTATATGGTACAATATTCTAAGAGGAGTTGCAAAAGTGGCCGTCATCATTAATGTGAGTAATACTTTAATGTATTAATTTATGTTGAAACCTGTAATGTACAATCTCCAGGTTATTTCTGTGGCTCCAGGTTATTTCACCATCATACTGAATCTGAAACAAAGCGATGATGCAGACTTTTGAGGGTGTTCACATTTACATCTATGTGCAAATTGTAAACCTTTCCCTACATTACTGGAATAGGTGTAAAGGGCAATGATTCCACACTTTTTGCCAAATATGAATGAGTGTACACTCTAAAAATCTTAAAGCAGTAAGTGTCATATTGTCTAAAAAGCTGCATGTAACAGTATCATTTAGAAAAGGGTTAATGATGGAGATAAACTGTTCCCATACCAGAGGACTAATTTGAATTGCCTGAGGGCAAAAAAAGGAATCAGAGCTATTATTATATTATTATTATATTATTTACATTTTAAACACTGTGCTTCATATTTTATCTAAACAATTAAGAATAGGTCAAATAATTTGAATGGAGTTGTCCATCATTTTTCTGCAAAACTCAAACAAAATCATGACAGGTTAAATCAGGAACTGTACTAAAATAGTGGCTAAATTGTTATGCATAAAGAATCTTTAAATGTTCATAAATGACAGAAGGAACACAATACCTAACTTAAATAAAAAATGGAAAAAAAAACCTCCTGAAACCAACATGAGAAATCTAGAGAAAATAATATATCGCACAATTTTACAGATCATTTCTCTGTAATGTAGTAGAGGTCTTTACATGTCCAAAATAAACGTAAAAAAATGCACTACCTAGTTAGCAAATAGAGATGCAAAGAAATCTGTTGAAATATCTACAGTACATTAAGTTACTTTAACTAAAAATATAAATATTCAAGTCCATAAATGAATAAAATTTATTTTAAGGTGCAGGAATCCTCAGCATTAACAAAAAAAGAAAAAGAAAAAGAAAAATAGAGACCAATCTCATCTGGGCCACTTTTAATTAGAATCTAAAGATCTAAGAGCAATGTACTTTTAAAACAAGCTCAAAGCCACTGCCCTCAGCTACCACGGTTATAAATCTTTAATTTGAACAGAGATAGAGATGGTCCTGCAACTTAACCCCTAACAGCACAAGACTTGAGCATAGCCCAAACACTGCTTCAGCTGCCCCAGTTATGGACAAAGAGGAGGAAAAGCAGGGACTACATCAGCACATCAGTAAACCTTATTTCTACTGGCACCATCAGGAACTGTAAATAAGGAAAAAATAAGAATAACATGAACTTTAAATTGTTTAAGTGACTGTGCCTTGCCTTAAGAATTATAGACACAAACAAACCTGTCATCCCAGAAAAAACTTAGACTTAGACTTGTCATTTCTCAAATTACACAGCAGTGCATTTGGGGAACGAAATTTCGTTGCATTGGCTTCCAAAGTTATATCGGGCAGTTTTGGGAAGTAAGACTGTGACATTTTGTGACAGCAAGAGGTTTGCGTTCAGCATCAACAGACCCAGAAAAGAAAGAAATCTCCAGCCTTCTGCCCAGGCTTCACACAACTTAAACAAATAACACCCTCATTTGATTTTTGATTGTTGATTTCAGCTCAGTATTCAACACAATGGGCTCTAATTTTGTGGCGCAACACACACGTCACCAAAACCTCACATGCAGGTTTCCAGAGTGTCAGACACATTTCAATGCAATAAACAATCACAACAACCACTATTTAATGCAACCGTCTGAACCAGCATATACATTTGTATCT
>JAQNCA010000028.1:7352167-7363941 GCA_029783725.1 Acanthurus tractus | reverse complement strand
TAACCCCCAGATTTCTAACGGTGGTAGTAGAGGCTGAGGTAAAACCCTCTAGAGTAGCTATATTATGGGATAGTCTGGTGCGACGTTGTTTAGGGCCAAGTACTATAACTTCGGTTTTATGTGAATTTAGTAATAAAAAATTACGGGATGAGGACTGAGAGACTGCGAGCCAGCACAGCTGCCTTCTTATAGCCACCCCACTCATTAGCACAAGCAAGTCCACCTGCCACACCTGGGGAGGAACCTCCCAGAGAGAGAGACAAAACAAGACACAGGATACACCCACACACACACAGCCGTAACAAGCTTGTATTAATTGATATATACGATGGTTTTGAGAGTTACATCCATTAATAATACTGATTAAGGCATTAAGGTTAAAAGGGTGTGAGTGATTGGCTATCTGATTAGAATTAGAAATACTTAGTCAATCAGCTTGCTAAAGGCAAAAGTTCATATTTGGTTAGATTAACGCACCAAAAATACCTGGTAAGGTAAAAAAAAAAAAAACACAACAAAAACTCTCTTTTTACATAGGACACAAGCCCTGTTCTCCTGGGCAAAGGTTCTCTGTGTGACAAAAACTACAGGTTCCTTTGTGTGTCTGTATGAGTCATGTATCCTCTGTATTGGTAATTTGACTGGTGTGTATGCTTTGCTGATACATCTTTAACCACAGACTGCAAACACATGTGCTCACACTGCAAACCGGCTCATGGAAAAATCTTTTCTATCTTCAACTGTTGCACTTCCGCGAACATGTAAGAACTGTACTCATATTTACATTGAGTTCACAGATCCATCCAGATTCCAGTATTTTGCAAAAAAATATAGTCCAGTGCATTCAAAGTCTCCTACCAGTCTGTCAGCACTTCTTTTTGGTTGTTTTTGGCAGTTGCCAAACAACCGAATGGCAGCACTAACTGAGAGCTACAGGAAGATTTAACATTGGTATTACATATAAGGTATGTGAGCTTTCTCTGATAATGCTGACTCTCCTTTAGATGACGGGAAATGTTTTTGTTTAGTTGCAACCATCAGACACACACATTAGATTTGAATGGTTAAGTGGTTATGGTCTTGCTAAATCAAAATGTAATTCCCACCTATGTTTTCTTCCTGGCATAAATAAATGTTCTTCTTGAAGGAGAGCTTTTTCTACATCCTCTTCTCCTTTAAACAATAAAAAGTGTCTTGTGAACAGTGTTTTGTGGTCGTCCAGCTTCTCTAAAGGCTGACCAGCCAACAGAAGTAGTAAATTTCACTAATGACTTTACAATGGTCTTTAATTCTCCATTTAGAAGAAGAGGAAATGTCAAGGCCGATGTAAAGGTTAATGTGACTTTCACCCACTAATAAACATGCCTTGATCAAAGAACAATGCAATTAAAAGCCTTCTTTTATTCACTGGACAAACACACACACACTCACTCACTCACACACACACTGATTTGCACATATGCATACGCACAGATATCGCAATGTCTTCCCCATTAGATTTTCAATTTTAAACTAAATGGATGAAGTTAATGAAATTGTCTTTTAGAAACAGACTGATTTCCAGAGCCTGAGAGTGTAATGAATTACAGAAAGGAAATCCCTCAGAACGGTCCAAAAATGTTATATATTTAATAAGTACAACAGATTAAAGATCTGATATTAAAGATTGGAAAATGGAATGATCACAACAAAAACAACTGTAAACAGATGAAAGGGCTGATTATGATATTGAATACCAGTCAGAACTGTCTATGTAGCTGTCTTAGTCCAAAAAGTCTTACATGTAAGCTCGCACACCCTCAGTGTTGTGGCACACATCATAACAGGTTTACAGTGCATTTAGATGAATCCATACCTCAATTTTACATTTCTCAATTCCTTAGAAAAACACCACATATATACACATATAACACCATCAGAAAGACTGCTGGAGCAGTTGGAGGCCCACAGACCTTGAAAGCAAAGACAGGACAACAGAGTCGGTGAAGAGCTTGAGTTTGTGCAAACACACGGCGCTGTTGCTACATTCTCACTCTACCATCATCTTGTTCATTTTCACTCAGTTTTGATTGATCTGATTTCCTTTAAGTCTTTTTTGTGTTGGACTTGGAGAAGGACATTGTTTCTGGTAAGTTTAAACATGTTCTGATGCAGTTTGATGAAAATGTGAGGCGGCCATACACTCAATGTAATTTTTGAATAGAAATGGTCCCCCATGAAGATATAATCAATAGTAATTATCAGTAAAATTTATTAAAATGATAAAAACTCATACAATGTGAATAAAACACATCATTTCTATCATTTGTTTTAATGTTTAAATAAAAATTCATGTACAGCAGAAATATCATAAAAAAACACACTCAATGACCAAACTCAACAAAACACAAAACAATGTTAAAATATTAATATATTAAAAGCTTTTTACAAAAAGACACTTCTACAGTCCAAGTGTCCACAAAACCAAATTCCAACTCAAAACTCTAATGCAGGTTGGCCAAAGTGTCATAAGCCTTGGGTGAAGTATTTTGCAAGTACATAGATTTATGTAAATGCATGGGTAAAAAGCAAAGTTTGAATACAGTTTTAAAAAACTGGAAGCCAAAGTTTGTTTGTTTTTTTCAACTGAAAGTTTTTTGATTGATTTGAATAATTTATTGTTCATCATTTTTTTTAATATATTATATTAATTTTATATATATATACAGATTTTATATTTGTATGACTGTCTTGGTTAGTTACTTATTAATGAGCTATAGTTTTGACAACATAAAACTGGTTTACTGGTTCTGGAAGCTGAGGATCCCAGGTTTTGTAAATAGAATAACATGCATATTTTCTTCAAAAAGATGATCTTTTAAATTTTGGGAAATTCACCCCAAGGTTCCTCCATGGTGGTCAGGCTAAAGATGTAAGCTCATCTGGCAATGTAACATGAGCATGCGATGGAGGGACTCCTGCTTTTGTAGCCTGCTGTAGAAAAGTGACAGGATAAAAGACCTTTTTTTTTTATATTAGATGATATGATACGATGTGGGCCTTGGCCTCACAGCTGTGGTACTACCTGGCTAACAAACTCCAGTTTTGGGGGGTTTTTTTAGATTTCTCCTAAATTGCCTTTTTCAATGCCCTTTTCTTAAATTGTGCTAATGTTGTGATTGTTTATTGTTAAATAGGGTCGGGGAAGTTGTTTGTTGAACTAAGTTACTATTATTGTTATTAATGTTGTTTTACTTCTTGTTGTTGATGCAAGTGGGAAGGAGATCCAACACAGGCTGAAGGGATTAAATACTACAGACTGAGATTACAGACTGATGAAGTTCAATTTGTAGAAAAAAGTCAATGTTCTGCAGTTTAATCTTGAGTTTTGTAATTTTTTGTAGCCATAATTTCATAGGAGGATGTTTCATTATTAAAATTATATAGGATAGTGATGAATTTATTTCAAATTGGCAGGGTTTTTTTTAGGCAGTGTTATACAATCCATTATTTAAAATGTTGGGATACTTGTAAAACATAAGATATGTTTGTGCACTTGCAATGTAATGTCTGCATGCTTGGCAGCACTGACCTGTGTTGTCAATAGTTAAACCTACCTTATCTGTCTTTTAGTAGAAACTGTAATACTGTGTAAGCTTTTTTGTTCAAGTGTTGTAAAATGTGCCTTGAAAACATCTTTTAATCTGTCCGTTCTTTTTTTTATTCAGTTTCAGGTCATGGTGCCAGCAGGACAAGCAGTGTAGCACAAACATTTTTCTTCAGTCAAATCCTCCAGCGCTTTTTTTGGTGTCCCTGCATTCATCATATCAGGTTATTCAATTCAATTCAATTCAATTCAATTTTATTTATATAGCGCCAATTCACAACAAGGTTGTCTCAAGACACTTTACATGTAGAGCATGTCAAGATCACAAGATCACCATTATAAAATGACCAAATGATTTAATGTAACCTGATAAGACGAAGATTGTGGTATTTGTCCCAAAATGACACGGGATACAAAGTAACAACGTTTAATTTACAGGCCTGGGTTCTCCAAAATCAGCACATACAGTATAAGTCAGAGAGAAGAGAACCAAGACAATGTGAAGATTCAGGAGTATATATAGGCAGATACATATGGAATCACTTAAAAAGCCAAACATTGCATCAACTGGCCGGGTCCTATGTCCCAGACTTTCTGGTGCCTGTTCAAGACTGGACCTGTCAATCACTTATCATACACAAACATTCCATGATATCCTACAGATATATATATGTACCTAATTTTTCATTTTTACATATACCCTCATTGAAAACTTTAGGCAGACAGACCACTGGGAGTTTAGAGACAAACTTTTTGATTTAATAAGTGGTATAAGTTATTTAGTAGTGCTAGTGTGTATATAGAAGAAAATCACATATTGTCATTTAGTTTGCTGTGTATAAATTTAAACTCATTATTACTGATAGAAGATTTTTTCAATTTTAGGTAAAGAGAAATACTGAGAATCTAAAACAATATGTAAAAATTCCAAAAATATATATTTTTTAAATTGGTGTTTAAAATTGATGTTTTAAAAATATCAGAAGCTGCACTAGATGCGTGTGTGTGTGTGTGTGTGTGTGTGTGGCGGGGGTCTGGGTGTGTGTGTGTGTGAGTGTGAGGAGTGTGTGTGTGTGTCTGTAATAGTAAATTGCTGGCTTCATTAAGGCAGGCCTCCTATCCTCACTCATTTAATTACTTGAGAAAAGGTTAGTGCCACAATGCAATTTACCAAATGTGATTTCTTAGCAGCTATTAACTGTGTGTGAGTGTGTATGTAGTGAAAAAAAGGGGGAGGGGGGTGGCATCGTCTTTTTGTGCTCCAGTGAGCGTCTGCATGTGTGTATCAAGTTCACAGTCTGCTGTTGTATGATGTAGTATTGAACTGACTGAGTTTACAGTTTTAAAGTGATATTTTCGCATGATTCAATATGTGGTTTACAATGTAGTTATCAGTGTGTCTAAGACTGTGTTCACACTGCAAGCCTTAGCACACAATTTTTTTTCAGATCCAATTTTTTCCAGGTGGCTGTTCACATTACTTTTCAAATGTGACCATATCAGACACCAGTGTGAACTGGTCAAGGTCCTAAAGTGACTCACATAAGCATTGTAACCACATGACGTCTTATGCTGGACATTGTGTACAGTAATGTTAACTTCCCCGGTGCAAACCAGACGAAATATGTTCAACAACCTCTTATGTGACCAAGAGGAGATGGAGCCCTTACACAGGTACTGTGACTTTACTTTTAGGACTTACTGTTGTCGCCTGAAATCAAGTTTATATTATTCTCCATCAATTCAACTGAGGTAAATGATTTGACTGCTTTGTGTGAACTTTGCGTCACTTGCTCACATAATATTGAGTGCCTTAGATAGCAACATTGTGCATCACAGGTGAAATTTGTGTGAACTGTGTGAAAAACTGTGTGAGGAACTCAAGTCATGGTGCCAAATTGTCTGACCACAAAATTAACAGTAGTCTAACAGAAACTTGTAAAAGAAAATTAACATGTATTTCTGCATGAAAGGTAACAACTGAGAGACTTTGACCACATTCAACACAATTTCCACATCTAAAGGCATACAGGGGAAACTGCACCAAAATTAACCTGACGGTTTAAAAAAGGGAAAATTATCTATGAGACAGAAACTAGACTAAAATACTTTCAGTTTTCTTTTGACTTCAAAGTAGACACAAGAAACCTCTGCTACAAAAAAAAATGACCAGACTCTTTGAATAATTCCTTACACTTAACAACAACCTTGCAACCCAAAGATAACTATATCTAAGTAGCCCTGTGAGCAGCGACAACTAACATGTCTTTGGGGTCATCAGGTGGGAACCTCCTTTCAACAGTGTTTCGTCTAGTTGGTCCCACAACACCTCCAGGAGGCTAGACAGTGATCACTGGCGTCCCAGAGTCACTTCCCTAATGCCAGCCATCACTGCTCCTCACACCAAGACAATTATCTCCTTTACTTTGCCTACTTTACCACAAACGACATTATCATCAACTTGGACAAAATACACCAGCAAACAAACTCACCTACCTAACGGCTGACTAAACGAGGCATTTTTGTTTTCCTTTCACCCAGGAAGTGGCGGCCAGTTAGAATAAGGGAGGTAGAGTCAGGGAGAGATGCCTTTTGTGGGGCTAGAGCTCTCCCCTGCCAGA
Organism: Acanthurus tractus; assembly: GCA_029783725.1. Taxonomy (NCBI): domain Eukaryota; kingdom Metazoa; phylum Chordata; class Actinopteri; order Acanthuriformes; family Acanthuridae; genus Acanthurus; species Acanthurus tractus. The sequence continues at coordinate 7,357,734 of JAQNCA010000028.1, read as the reverse complement.
CAGGGCTAAGCACTGCCTCCCTCTACTCTCCCACCTTCGTGGGTGAGGCAAGGAAGGAGAGTGAACAACTAAATAGTCATGTAATCACAGCAAAAGAGACAATACAAGTCGACTCACCTAAAACGAACTCACCTTAACAGTCATATAATCACATACAAATAGACCATACAAGCCGGCTCAAGACGATACAAGCCAACTCACCTGGATTAGCCGCATGGTCTCAAAGAGGCTCACACAGGCCACACCCTACACTTAAATTCACTTCCTCTTCTCTGCTTCTGCCCCTAAGTCTACATACCTAAGCTTTTTCCTTTTGTATGCTTCTGCTACTGAATCCTCCCATTAAACAGTCAGTTTTATGAAATAGGCTCTCATCCTACTCCTAGACCATGTCAGGCCATGTCAAATCTACCTGTATCTCCCAATCACAGGCATCCTCCAAGCTGCCTTGTCTCCTTGTTGTCTTACTAACCTTCGCTCCCTCTTAAACAAACTGGATTGCAACTCTCTTTGTTTTAGACCTTCCTAAATTTCCCTGCCTCCTATATCTTCAGTGCCTGCAGCTAAGCTTTTTAAAACTTGGTCATGTCACCATGTATACCGACCTCATGACACACTAACCTTACAGCCTGACAAAATATGCCTTAGAGTTGCAGTACCTGAACATAAGGAGCATGGCGAGTCTCCATTTACCCAGAGTTTTTTGAATAGAATACATGTGGTAATTAATTGTTGATGGAATGTTTTTCTTTCAACTGCTTGTTAAGGCCCGAGCACCGTAAGCAGTGCGTAGGACCCTATTGTTTCTCATTTTTTTAGTACTTAAATGCATTTTTCAGGTGCTCGGCACGCGTGAAAACTCATGAAGTTTGGCACACACGTCCGGTCCCGCGAAAATTGGGATGTAGTATAGGTTTCAGACAAGGGTGTGGCAAATTGGCTCCATTGCGGCGTGGCAAGGTGTAAAATCATGAGGTTTTGCCATGAAACAGGAAATGAGCTGTAACTTGACTGTACATAATCCAATCTGGCCAAAACTTTTTGAGCATGTTAACTTTGTGGTTCTGAACAAATCCATAGGCAAATATTTAGCAAAAGTCAAAGTGCCACCTGCTGGCAACAGGAAATGACAAGTTTTACACTTCAGAGTGTTGCGCATGAAACTTGGACTGAAATGGACTTAAGACTTTGATGAAGAGCATCTGCATGCTACGGCACAGCCAAGTTTGATGTTTCGCCGTGAGCACTCAAAGTGGTATAACTTCAAGGATCTTTGTCCAATCTGGACCATATTTCAGGTGTCTGATAAGATTGTTGAGATGAATACATTGATGTATTGATATCCTACCACAGTCATAGCACCCCCTATTGGTGACTAAAATAACATTCTCACATTTTCATGAATTTCTTTGTACTGGTGGACCAGATTTACATGAAACTGCTCAAAGATGGAGTCAAGACTTTCATGACGCATGCAAGGTTTGTGAATTTTTGGTCTAATGCTGTGGCCGTGGTGGTGCATCCTTTGCTGTGAAACAGGAAGCTGTGTTTCAGGTACAAGGGATGCACGAAAACTTACCAAATTTTGCACGGACATAAAGATGGATAAGATCTTTATACCCATGTGAAATTAGCTTTAGGGTGTGGCAAATTGGCTTAAAAACACCCCCTAGAAAATTTCAACGGAGCAGCCTCCGCAGCCCCTTTGACATAGAATCACCAAATATGGGTAGCTTATTCAGAGGGTTCAGACCTACAAAAAAGTCGATCGCGATCTACCAGTCGATTGCAAAGGTAATGTTGGTAGATCGCATGGCATTAAAAAAGTCTATCCAATCCATCCAGTGCAGATGGTAAACTGCGTGCGTTATTTCCGAGTGATTCGTGGGTCTTTTCCCGGTTACATGGAAACAGACAACAACAAGCGGAGTGACTCATGCGCGAGCTGCCTTGTTGCCCAGTTTATTTCTACTAAACTTCATAAAGGGTATACAAATGAGTGGGGGAGCTGCTGTGCAAGTCATCAGAGTAAGGTAATGACAAAAAATATACAGAGATGTATTGTAAAAAATGGGTTCTTGCAGTTATGCAAGGTACATCAACTCATGCGTTTTTATAGTAAGTAGATCTTTTTTTTTTTTTCTTGATTTTTTTTTGGGGGGGCTTTTTCGCCTTTATTGGACAGAACAGAGTTGAAACGGGGAGATAGAGAGAGAGGGGGTAGACATGCGGAAAGGATCGGAGCCGGAATCGATCTTGCCACCGCCGCTTGGAGGACTACGCCTTCCGTATATGGGCCGCGCTCGCTACCAAGTGAGCTAAACAGTGGCCCGTAAGTAGATTCATTTTCTAAGTAGCTCGCAAGGTGAAAAAGTGTGGTCACCCCTGGTCTAAAGTATAAGTCTGACAGCTTTCTAACCTATGCCAATGGAAAAAGAATGAAAAAACCTTCTATAATATGATATTTTGTGTAAAATTCGATCCAGTTTGTGGTACTATTCAGGAGGTTTTTTCTAAATGTAATTCTCCTTTCATCTCTGTCTCTGCACACATAAATTCACATAAATGAAAGGGGTATGCGCATCTTAGCCAAACCCGAGATACACACACTCCCATACGCACGCTGTTTACTTCAAACTTCATATTTTGTGATCAATAAATATTTTCAAAGGAGACTTTACTAACTTCACTAAATATGTCCAAAGCACACTTAAATATTTTACACTGCTTTGAGGCAAAAACAGAAAAGAAAGGTGTGTTTGATTGTGGAGAAGTGTATTAGCACGTTGGCCAGCTGCGCTATATCTTATGGTCCAGGCTGTTTTTATGTCTGTGCATCCATTTAGACCAGGTTTTGGCCTCAAGTCCTGGCGCATTTGACCTTAATATGCGGGGTGTAAGATAGCAAACGTGCCAGGAGACGCCTCCGTTCCGCCTTCACTCTCAGATCTCCGCCCCTGGGCGCACAGACCCGGCACAAGTGGATTTGCCATCTTACACACAAAAAACGTTTGCGCTGGGTGCATGATAGGGCCCCAGGTGTTTAACATATATATTATGTGTGTATATATATATGTGTATGAATATATATATATATATATATTTTTTTTTTTTAAACAGACCAATTGGAAAACAGCAACTGTGTGTGGCAGGATAGCGCTACATTCCCCGCCGTGAGGGGCAGTGTGGTTTTGTTACTTCTTTTGTTGGATTATTGCTGAGTTTTTGAGTTGTATTTGATTTATTGTTTAGAAGTTGTTTTTTTCTCATTTTGATAATTTGGATTCAAGCTCGTTTCTTTTGATTTGTTGATATTTTGGTTATGGTGCGTGTGAGGGTTACTTTGGTTTTATGTTTTTAATGATGTCCTTTCTTTTGACAGGTGCTGAGGCCCAGAGCGGTTCCCCTGGTGGCAGTACCTTTTCACTTCCTTGTCTTGCTTGGTTTGCAGTTACACGGGTGCAGTATAGTTTGGATCCTTCCCCTCTTTTATTACCGCTGTCGTGGTAAGCAACAGCCCTGTCCTCCTTTTCTGTTTTTGTAGCCCTTCATGATACCTCTGATTATTATTATCATTTGTTCAATCTGTTGCTCCTTTAAACTAAATGTTTAATAAATGTATTTTATAACTGGAAATTACGCTCTTGTCTTGTGGAATTTCGAACTGTGTGCCCTTACCTCAAAGTGAGAGACTGGGAGTCCTAAATCCGGTTTACATCCTGGGGTGAAAGCCCCCAGGTGGCCTTGTCTGCAGCTTTCATTCCACTCGCCTTGCCACATGTGCATCAATCTTAAAAGACTTCCTGTATGAAAGTGAAACAAGGAGTGTATGGACCTAAATGCAACACACTGAACAGGGGTATAATTGGTAATGACTTTTATTCTAATCCTCAGGGAATTTAGCACAGGGAGTTCAGCACACAGCAGGCAGCAAGTAAATATCAGTGGTATGAGTTCTTTTTCAAAAGCACAGTTCATAAGCTGGAGATGAGGGTGGCAAATGAGCAGGCCAGGAAACAGGTGAATAGACAAAGCTCACTCTCAGATTAAAGTTCAATGGCCAAGGCAGGGGCAGGTAAATCAGAGCTTGCAGACTGGTAAGTGTGGCAGGTTGGTAAAACAGACACTTACAGCTTAGAGTCTCTGATAAGGCACAGTACTGTTAAGGGGAGCTCTGAGACAGAGGTGAAATGACGATCTCCCCCAGTAGAGCAGAACCACAGCCTCAGGCAGACAAAAAACAGGGAATACAGAGGCAAACTCCAGGTCAGAAACATAGGGCAGAAGTGGTTACCAGGGCAGGGACGAGGAGGGATGGTCAAAGACCAGCCGAGTCAAAACCAGGAAGTCAGTCCAAAATAGTGTGCTGGACAGTCTTGCATGAGATCATAGAAGAATCTGGCAGCCAACAGAGGGTAAGTGTGGCCCATATACTGTGGTGAACAAGTGCAAGTGGTGGAGGCTGATTGCAGTGAGGATTGGCTGGGGGAGTAAGTGATGATGATGATGCATTCAGGGTGACATGGAGATACCAGTGATGATCAGACTGAAAACCATGACATGAAAGATGAAAAATGATAATTACACAAAAACTACGTGTGAAAATAAAAACTGACCCAGACTGCTATCTCATTTAAATGTAAAAATATCATGGTATGAAAATCCCCATTAAAAAATTTAAAACCCATTTTGTATTCATTTATAGTGTTTGATTCAAGGAAATAACGGGGCAGAGGCATTGAATCTTGGTGAGCAATTGGAATATTGATTGGACACACTGGCAACTACATTTTAAGCCACATAATGAGTCTTGTGAAAATATCACATTAAGCTCTTTGAAGAATGTACATGTAAACAAAGCAATCAATGCCTGAAGTTGCACATTGTACCTTTATCTTTCCAGAAGTGAGTCAGTGGAACACATTGCAGTGTTTTGAAAAACAAGGGAATAAACTCTAAATTTGTGGGGAAAATCGAGACAAACAGTTTAATAGATCACACTTGGGTAAGGTGTGTAAAGGAAAGTGATAGACAGACGATATGCACACCGTGTTGTGGTCCGGATCCTCATTTTGCTGAGCTGCATCCATCAGAGAAAGATCTTGAACTGTGCTGAAAATTACAATGTAAAAAAATATATATAAAAAAAATAAATGTAACATAATAAAAATATTAAAGTTATGATCTAAAAAGTCTTAACACATAACACATATCATTAGCACATAATATACTCATGTCGTTCAGCAGGCAATACTTTTCCTTGTAATTTTTATTGATATACTGATGATTTTCAACAGTAAAGAGCATCTAAAAAAAGAGAATCATTTAGCCTCAGTTGTGAATCTTATTTATCTGTCAAACTAAAAATTACAAGAAAATATATCTGGTCCTTGATTTATTCATTTCAGGTGATGCTGCCTCAATCAGACAGCATCAGTATGGCTAACATGTTACAACAGGGGCTAGTCATAATATATATATATATATATATATATATATATATATATATGTGTGTGTGTGTATGTATGTATGTATGTCTGTATGTATGTACGTGCGGACATACATAC
>JAQNCA010000028.1:7313874-7348633 GCA_029783725.1 Acanthurus tractus | reverse complement strand
TTCTATTTTGTTGACCTCTTTTATAGGCCTAAGCTAAGTTCTCTGTTTGTATTGTTTGTTGGGTGAATTAAAAAAAAACCCTATTTTTCAAACCAAACCTCCTGTTTTCCTCATACTTTACTGCTTGGTCCGTGACACTTAAGAAAGTAAAATTTCCATGCCAGGTTCTTGTTAACTTTTACAAAGGGGCGATTGACAGCATCCTGACTGGAAACATCACAAACTGGCATGGGATGTGCACAGCCCAGGACAGGAAGTCTCTGCAACAAGTGATTAAAACTGCCCAAAATATCATTGGTACCCATCTACCAAGTATCAGTGATATCGAGGAGATGAGGTGCCTGCGTAGAGCAAAGAAGATCCTAAAAGACAACACTAACCCCAGCCACAGCCTGTTCACCCTGCTGCCGTCAGGCAAAAGATACAGAAGTATCCGCTGCTGTACCACCAGAGGCTTGGGGTGGCTTCCTCCCACCTAGAACACTGATCATTACCCACTTATACAGTGAGGAAGATATTTCAACATGACCGAGTAGACGTGACCAAAGTTTCCAATATGTGGTGGACTGGTAGGAGAATGTCCACCGAAACTCTCCTGGATATCCTGTAAGTTATAACCTGATCAAAACAGAACAATCTGGCCATGTAATGGACCCAGCAGACATAGACACTCTTCACCAAGCCCTTAGCAATTAAGGAGCACTAGTTGGAAAGCATGATCAAGACATCAGACATCATTCTTCAAAAGCTTACCTTCAGCGTAACATTAATCAACTCTCTACCAGTTGTCCACCCACATGGCTCCACTTGCTGCACCATCTCCTCCACCCCTTGTGGTATAAATGTACTGCAACCTAAAGGATTTTCAGCTGGATATTTGTATCTATAAATCATGCTTTAACCATTAAAAACAGCTAAAACACCTTTATGCATCCATAGACAAGCCAATAGGAATGCCCTTACCATAAAATTGACCTGTGACTGACCAAAGTTTCCCATCAAGAACAAGATTTTCTAAAGTCTTAAAACAGTGTCAATAGGAGATGCAGCAGTCAAGTTTTTATCTTTAAGCACTTGAATTACAAAATTCTGAAAGATTTTTATTAATTTAGTTATTTTTTGCCAAATGACACCAAAAATAAAAATACCCCAGCTTTAATTCACACCTTGACAAATCATTATACTCCTACATGGGAAACAAACAGTGCAATGTGACAGACTTAAAGCAGGAAGAAGAAATAGAAATATATCTTTGCAGTACAGATCCAAATGTGATGACTAGAACAAAGCAAAAATGGATGGACCAAGGGAGAGAATGAAGGAAAAAGAAAGAAAGGAGGGGACATCATGAGTGTGTGTGTGGGAGGGAGGGTGATGAAGAGATATCATTCTGTTACATTTATGAATTTAAAGGCATTAATAAGACTAATAGGGAACCCAGGACATGCATTTAGCGTCAGGTCAGCAGCATCTGATTATACATTAGCATCAATTTCTGTATTTTCATTCACAACTGATGTACAGGACCCCATCTAAATGCGTGGCTGACATGAACTGGATAAAATATGAACACACTCACAACTACCAATTAAAGTAATGCTTTTTACACTGCCTGCTTTGAATTAGATTAACCACAGGGTCAACATATGCAAATGCTGTGTGAGATGAGTGAGTGGAGCATTCAGACTTCAAGCACTCAGAGCATTCAGGTCCAAAGTAGACTGACAAATCAATAATTTCAGCAAATGCACAGTAACAGTGAAGCCCTCTAGTGGCTGCAGTAATTAAGATTGAAACAGGAAGTCAAGTGATGTGGTCATAGAGCAATATGGTCTACATAGAGTAGAGGTTGCTATGAAAGCATGGGTCAATAAAATGGAAGACCACATTTTGGTCACTGTTTCCAAGAGACAGTGATGTTTTTCATATGCTAAATTCTGAGTGTAATTCAATAGATCTTTGTGTATCTGAGTATGAGTATTTAAAGGGTAGTGGGGAAGCACCAAGGGGCAAACTCCCCACTTCCTCATTGAAGCCAACCAGGAAGAACAAAAATTTGCAATTCCGCGACTGACCGCTTGAGGCTGGCTCCAAAAGGGAGCAAATTCTCATTGGAGCCCATGTTAAAATGGCCAACTTCAGAGCAGAAATAAACATATTTACAGCCTAGTTCAAAAAACTTTTTTTTGTCTACAGCTTCTCTACCATCTCATGAAAACTCTGAGGGGGGTGGATTTTTTTCTAAATCATTTGTTTATTTTATATTTAAGCTTAAAATTCGGCAATTTTCCGTTGACTGACAGCCTGTTGACGAATAGCCAGGGGTTATTAGCTGAGTGGGCATGGTGTCCGTCCTTCGACCCCCACCTCTTTTCCCTTTTTTGTTTTTTTTGTTGTTTAGGCGGGCTCTTGGCAGAGTCAGGCGCAGGCTAATGGCAGTGCCCAAGATGAGATTTCTGAGGCTTCATTTTTGCTCATGCAAGAACCAATGGGTGACATCACGGAGGGTTTGTCCAGTGTTTTGTACAGTCAATGGGAAGCATACATTGTTGAGCTGATGACTTATGTGATTTGGGCAGCAGAACTGATCAGAGCAAAATGATGATGGTTTCAGATGTTGCATTTTCTTTAATGAAGAAATAAACATAATGTTTACAAAAACTGCAAAACATTAATCTTACTTCAGTCCGATATTTACTAAGAAAACAAAAAACTCTTTTTTAATATTATTTTATATATATATGTATATATATATATTTTTTTTTTTTTTCCACTTTGTTTTTCTTTTGTTTTACACACCAGGTAACACCACGTATTTGGTTGTTGCAAATCATTATTTTTGAGTTTCAGGTTTCAGATAACCACCAGCATCAAATGTGTATTGAGCATTGGTTGGTAAAACCCAACAAAATCTCAAGTGGTTTCACTCTTTCTCTCCTAGCTGTTTCTCAGTTACATGTTATGCTGTACCTTCAGTGGCCTGGCCACGCATGTAGGTGTTGTTCCATCTTTAAAAAGGGTGCCACATTCTGCTCTGCCTCTAGTGGCTAACCCCATGGCCAACAAACTGGTATAGTTCGGTTGTGTTTGTTGACAAGGGTCGATTTGTGTTGTTTTATAGTTTGTTTACTTTGTATCATTTTTCGTCTATTGTAATTAGTTCGATGCTCATAAGTTAACGTCTGAGAAATCGCCTTAGTAACAACCCAGCAACCATCACGATTCACCATCCTCTTTCTCCACCAATCAGGAGCTAGCACAACTCTACTCCGAGTCAGTGTGCAGGTAACGCTACTCTCGGACACTCGCTCCGTTCTCAGGTCCATACGTCTACGGGATTTCTTTCGTCTTTATGTGTTCATGCGTCCCTGTGAATGTAAGTATATGTAACAAGTGTTGTCTATTGTCGTCTTACACGTCATAGTTGTCTATGTTGTTTTCGTTTGGCCTACAAAAATGTTAAGCTAGCCAAGAATCTGTACAGAATTAGTCGAGTTGCTAACGTTTGTTATTAGGAGAGCATCGGTGACTTGCTCCGCTTTCTTAGATTTCAGTATATTTAGCAGTGTTTCTCCCACCAGCGATGTTAGTGTGTGACAACTCACTCTGTCGCATGTCACATGTCAGTCGTACTTCTCTGTTCGGCCCAGTTAACCCTTTTCGTTAACCAATCCAAGCTAAAGAAGTAGCAGCTGTAGTTTTGGCTGGTTAAAGGCCTGTTTTTATGTTGCTGTTACTGGGCCACGTAGAATTATACAGCATATTTCAGACATATTGTTTATACTTTTGGTGTTTATATTTGTACATTAGTAAGTTGACTGAATATTCATAACTGGTATTTAATTGTTCTTTCTGATATGTTTAATACTCATTGCTGTGAATTGTTTATTCTGTCTAATTGCAGAAACCATTAACACATGAGTCATTAAAGAGTGGCATGAGAGAGTGGATTCTTTATTCATTGTTGTTCTGGCCGGACAACCTGGGGAGATTGAGGAATTTGGATTAATCCTAAATACAGTCCTGATCTGAGGTCACAAGTTTGGGTCTCCTTCCCGACACCTCCTTCACAGTGTTCTTTTTTAGTTTACACACACATACACACACACACTTACCTCATTCACACATACACATTCTACATTACTGACATGCTACATTGTTCTTAAGTATTTAAATTATGTTGATAAAAACACATTCCCATTTCCTGCTAAGCGAACTCTCTCCTTTGTTGCAACCCGTGAACCAGGTTTCCAACACTATTGATCTACAAGGATTAGATAGAGGGGCAAATGAGACAGAGTCAGTTGTATGGTCACTCATGAGAGTACTATGAATTTCATCATTAATCATATTTCAGATAAAGTTTAAAAACATAAGAATGCAATCTTTTCCAGCATAAGAGTTATGCGGTCTTGAATAAAAGTATATTCCTGATTATCTGGATTTACCATGTGCCATACATCTGTGATCGATAACTATGTCTCAAACATTCATAGCAGCAAAACTCCCCTCCCTGATAGAGAAGGAAAGGGCTATGATTAATCTGATGTGAATGAAAGAGGTGATAAACTGAGCTCCACTTTTCCAGCAAACCAGAGACTTGACTGTAAAGTAAACATGCCGCGAGGGTATTAATGTTGTTATCCAGGATTTAAAGGTTGGCAAATCCTTTTTCTTCCAGAAGAGGAAATCAAGGGCCCTATTGTACACCTGGTGCAAAGCCTGGCATTGCTATCTTGTACCCCCCACAAATGCCATTTTTGGCGCTAGCGTACGATAGCAAATCCACTTGCGCCGAGTCTGCGTGCCACGGGGCGGGAGGTCTGAAAGGCAGGGCAGAATGAAGCTGTGGCTTAGCACATTTGCTATCTTGTACCTGGCACGTTGGAGTGAACTGCGCCTTGCGCTTAGACTAGTCAAAACCTGGTCTAAGTGCAAACAGACTGTACTGCAAGATACGGCGCAGCTGGCCATTGTGCTCACACACATCTCCAAGAACACACTTACCGTTCTTTTCTGTTTTTTTAACTCAGCAGTGTAAAATACTTAAGTTTCTTTTAGACTCATTTAGTAAAGTTTGAAGAGTGTCCTTTAAAATTATTTTCAATTACAAATTTTACATTTTGAAGTAAACAGCATGAGTATGGGAGTGTGTGTTTCTTGCGTTTGGCCAAAACACACACACCTTTCATTTATGTGAGGGTTTTTTCCCTTACATGAATAACAAATTAGGAAGTATTGTTATCATAATGTCAAAATAATCTCAATGGACAGGACGGGATTACAGCTGTCAAATCGTTTTTAACAGGTTCACATTCACTAATCACCTGAGCAACTCCAGTGTTTGTGTCAACGTGTTTATTGATGTTTGATGCTTAGAGCAATTGTTATTATTATTATTACTATTATTCTTATTATTTTTATTACTAGCAATATTATTATTGGCATTGTGATTAGTATTATTAATAGTATCATTATTAAAACACTTACATTTAGTTTACACATAGTTCAACATATGGATTTATCTTACTTTTTGGCCTTGCTCTCCCTCCCCTTTCTATCTATTCCCCCATGCTTGTTTTTTCGACCTTGCCTCTTGCCTTATGTTACGGATACCTTTGCCTGGTTTGATTGTCTTCTCGTGTACCGACCTTTGTTCACAGTAAAATTTGGTTTTGCTAATCTAAGTCGTGCATTTGGGTCCTGATCATGCGGAGCTAAGTTCTTGATAGTGCTCGCTCATGTGGGAATTGCTTTCAATTGTTGTGGTCTAGACATGTTCTTTATGTAAAGTGTCTTGAGACAACTTAGTTGTGATTTGATGCTGTATAAATAAAATTAAATTAAATTTATTGGATCCAGAAAAACAAGGATTAAATAATTATAATTTATGACATGCACCTGGAGCCAAGAGATCTGTCTCCTTACTGGTGAATCACCTTTCTTTGTTTAAATTTACTATAAAAAAGTGGCTAAAGGTAAAATAGTCCGGCAACCATCAATTACCATATATATTGCATCCATAAAATGGATTTAATTTAAGGTGTGCCTGCATATGTGCGCTTGTTTGCCTGTGCAGGTGAAAATGTATAATAGAAAAGGATACAACAAAAGAAAGAAATTTTTTTTTCTAAACAATTTAACTAAAGATGAAAATCTTCTGAGAGCTGTCTGATACAAAACTTTATTAAGCTTTGTCCCTGTCCAGCTGAAAAAAAAAATCCTTGTAGTTGAGCCATCTGTTTACGTTTGTAAGATAACAATGCCACGCGCACGGCGCGCAGCGCACGGTGCGCAGCACAAGGTGCAACCAGTCCTTTAAGTAATGAGAGCAGACTCTCTGATTGGTTATTGCATTTTCAGCCAAAGAGACACCCATGGCACACCCATGAATTGATGAGGTGATTGTACATGGCAAGACAAGGTTGAACTGGACACTCTCCTGAATAAATTAAAACCCCTAGACCACACCGTGTGCTCATGCTGGGCGCAAGTGTAAGATAGGGCCTTTAGTGTTGTTGCACTGAGGAGGCCTTAGGACAGGAGATGATGTTGTGCACTCTGTAGATGTTTTGAGTTTTCTGAGACACCCAGGATTTACCAAAGAGGGACCAGTCTTACTCTGGTTCTGAAAACTTTTAACAAGAAAGAAAATGTTGCAACCCAGAAGTCTTGAAGTTTAAGGCACAAAGCTTAAAAATTGAGCAAATCTGCCTTCACTTGCACACATTTGGCACATAACAGTTACACTCCTGGTGACATTTTGTTCAACTTCACCTTTACATAGTGCAACCTGTGCAAAATTTTAAACTCAATCAGATAGTGTCTAGCATTGATGGAACATGTATTAATGTAACTCAGCCCATTATTCCAGATGTCCTCTGTCATTGCCATTTCCATTTGACTCTTTTCCAGTCTTCTGTAATGCAATTATTTACTCATCCCAGTCTTTGCAATGCCTCATAAATAAATGATAATGCACGCACTTTTCTAATATGGATTCTACGAGACAATAATTAACTTATCAGGTGTTGCAGTTTTAAAATTATTAAGATGCGTCTTCACAAAGTGTCTGATCTGTAGGTATCTAAAGAAATCCGTCCTCATCAACTTTTATTTCTCCTGAAGCTGCTAAAACGACGCAAACACGCCACAAATGCATAGGTCCCCCACAATGTACAGTCCTAACTCTTTTTACTGTACAAATGCTCCATCCATAGTTGAGGGATGTTTTTGCCAATATTGGTAACGTACGCAGTAGAGCTCTGAGCTTGAATTGTTTCAATAATTGCCTCCAAATTTGATTAGTACTATTTATAACAGAATTGTGATTGTGGTGAGATTTTTTTAAAGATGAATGGGAGACATTAAGACAGTCCTCTTTCTCCATATCCAGACAGTTGGTAAGTGCAACTCCCTCATCCAGCTAGTATGAGACATATCAAATATTTGCAGCTAAATAATAACTCATCAGATGTGGTAGAGCCAATTCTCCATGTGTTTTAGGCTTACAGAGATAATCCTCCCAGATCCTCTTGGTTTTCCAATTAAAAATAAACAAAAAGAATTATAGAGTCCAATTTTTAAAGAAAAGACTTCTGGATGATATATAGGTAGATTTTGAAAGAGGTAAAACATTTGGAGGAGACATATGATTTTAACTGCATTTGCTGTAGCAATAAAGGAAACCAAGAAATCAAAACTCAAATTTGGTCCTAAACCTGTCCAACATAAAAAATATAAGCTCTATAAAGGCAATAACACTTCTTTGCGATGTCTATGTCCAGATATAAAAACTCATTTAAAGTCAATTTAAATTGAACCAAAATGTCATGACCTGAGCCAATCATAAATTTAACCATCCCTTTACTCAAATTAACTGTATATTCTGAAAATGAGCTAAATAATTCAGTTGTCTCCAACAGGACAGAAACAGATGTCTGTGGTTTCATTGAATAAAACAAAATATCATCCATGGAAAGTGATATTTAATCCAAATTACACTGAGTTTTGTAACCATATTGTAGTATCCTGAGACTTCTTGTGTTAGCTAGAGGGAGCTCTAGGCTCCAGGTGTAGGTTACCTGGAGGAAGTCTATATATAGAAGAATCCTGTCACATGATTCTCTCTCTGTATGTGCTGCATACCTGGTGTCAGTAAAAAGCTAAGCAAGCTATTTTTTGGTGTCCTGCGTCCTCCTTGTCTTTTCCAGGGCCTCAATGTTATATTGGCGACGGGGATAATCTGGGAGAAATATTTTTGTGTTTTTTGCCCTGCTCTCTGGCCACTGTGGAGGAACTGATTGCTTGATTGGATGATTGGATTCCAGGTGGACAAAGGCCTTGGTGGAAGGGGAGAAGACACATGCAGGTGAGATGGCAACAATAGGATCCCTTCCAGCATTTGAGTCAAAAGTGCAAGCCTGGGAGGAATACTGTGAAATAATGGAGCATTTCTTTACTGCAAATGATATCACTGAAGAAGATAAAAAGAAGTCTGTATTGCTCAGTGTGGTGGGAGCACAAACTTACAGTTTGATGAGTAACCTCCTAAGTCCTGCAAAACCAGGAGAGAAGACTTTTGCACAATTGGTAACTTTATTGAAGAACCACTTTAACCCCAAACCAAGTGAAATTGTCCAGAGATTTAAATTTGATTCACGTATGAGAAGACCCTCTGAATCTGTGGCTGAATATGTGGCTGAGTTAAGGAAACTAGCACAAGATTGTAATTATGGAGACACACTTTCACAAATGTTACGGGACAGGCTGGTATGTGGAATAAATGATGACCGCATCCAGAGAAGATTATTGTCAGAGACCAATCTCACATTTGAAAGTGCCCTGTCTCTAGCCCAAGCAATGGAGTCTGCCAACAAAAATGTGCAGGATTTGCAGGCAAAAGCAGGAGCCATGTCCTGTAATGCAGTGAGGGCTGGTGGAACAGAGAGCATGGGGCAGAAGAGAGAGGGCCAGGGGAGAGCAGAAAAGGATAAAGATTGTTATCGCTGTAAGGGTAAACATGCACCTGAGGACTGTCGGTTCAAAAAGGAAAAATGTCATGCTTGTGGAATGACTGGACACATAGCTCGTGTGTGTCGCAATAAGAAAAAGGCAACTGCTGAAAAGAGAACTGACAGAAGACCCAGGGAAAGTGGAAGACGCTTCACTCAGGTGAGAAAAGTGCATTATTGTTCTCCCAAAGTGGCAGAAGGGAGTGATGTGGAAGAACAGCCATTCTCATTATTTAGTGTCCTGGACGAGGATGAAGAGGAGGGGGTGCCACCCTACAAGGTATGCATGACTCTAAATGGAGAACCAATGACATTTGAAGTGGATACTGGATGTGGACTCACCATCCTGAGTATGAAAACATTCAAAGAAAAAGTGAAAAATGCCCTCCATTGAAGAAAACTGGTCTGAAGTTAAGAGCATATACAAAGCAAAAGATAAAGGTGTTGGGGAAAACATATGTGAAAGTGAACTACAAACAGCAAGAAAGGATATTGCCCATCATAGTAGTTAAAGGCACAGGTCCAAACTTGCTGGGAAGATGGTGGCTGAAGCATGTTAAACTGGACTGGGCTGAAATAAAGCACTTGGCACACCACCCACAGTCCCTGAATCTGAAGCAAGTATACATTGCCAACCACTCACAGCCCTTGACCCTGGAGCAAGTGCTACAAAAGCATGAGGGAGTATTTAAGGATGAGCTGGGAACTTTAAAAGGTTTTAAAGCTACTATTCATGTACCTGATAATGTTGCTCCTCGCTTTTATAGACCCAGATCTGTTCCTTATGCTATGAGGCCTAAAGTTGATGCTGAGATTGACAGATTGTTAAAAGAGAACATCATTACTCCAGTCAAGTATTCTGAGTGGGCAGCTCCGGTGGTTCCTTTGCTCAAACAGGATGGTGACTGTAGATTGTGTGGAGATTATAAATTGACTGTCAATAGATATTCCACCCTGGAACAGTACCCCATACCCAAAGTAGAGGATTTGCTGGCCCTGTTAGCTGGTGGGAAACAGTTCACAAAACTGGATATAAGTCATGCATATCAACAGATCCAAATGGATGATCAGTCTAAGAAGTATTTAACTGTAAATACTCACCGGGGAATGTTTACATACAATAGATTACCATTTGGTGTATCCTCAGCTCCGGCAATATTTCAGAGAACCATGGAGGGGGTTCTCCAGGGAATACCCCAAGTTGCTGTGTATCTGGATGATATCCTGGTTACCGGGGCAACCAGAGAAATGCACCTCAGGACCCTGGATGAGGTGTTGACCAGGTTAGAAGATGCTGGTCTCAGATTAAAGAGAAGCAAATGCACATTGCTGGCTGATGAAGTTCAGTATTTGGGATATAAAGTGGATGCTAACGGAGTTCACACTGTGGAAGCCAAGGTAAAAGCTGTTGTTGATGCTCCCACCCCAACTTCAGTGACAGAGCTCGAGGCTTACCTGGGCTTGTTGAATTTTTATAACCGCTTCCTTCCCAATCTCTCCACATTGCTGGCCCCTTTACATCATCTGCTGAGGAAAAATGTGGTTTGGAGTTGGGAGGACCGTCAAGCAGAATCATTCAGGAGGTCCAAAGACTTATTGAAGTCAGCTGACATCTTGGTGCATTATTCTGGAGAGAGGGCTTTAATATTAGCCTGTGATGCCTCACCACATGGTGTGGGGGCAGTGTTATCTCACAGAATGGAAGATGGAACAGAAAAACCCATTGGTTTTGTATCTCGCACTTTGGCCCCAGCGGAGAGGAAATACTCTCAGCTGGATAAAGAAGGTTTGGCTGTGATCTTTGGAATTAAAAGGTTTCACAACTACCTTTATGGACGGAACTTTACAATTGTAACTGACCACAAGCCCCTAATATCCCTGTTCAATGAAACTAAACCTGTTCCTCAGATGGTGTCTCCACGTGTTCAGCGTTGGTCTGTATGGATCAGAGCTTATGAGTATCACATTGTATACAGGCCTGGAAGGCAGCATATAAATGCAGATGCCCTCAGTAGACTTCCCCTGCCAGAAACATTCCCTGCTGAGGAAGAGGAGGATCTGGTGCTGATGCTGGATGGAATGGATGATGCACCAGTGACCACAGAACAAGTAAGAAATTGGACTGCTAAAGATGTGACATTGTTGCAGATACATGAGTATGTGCTGAAAGGATGGCGTTCCGCAGTGGAGCCTGCATTCACGCCACACTTCACTCGACGCTTAGAGCTCAGTGTGCAAGATCGATGTGTTCTGTGGGGAGCTCGAGTCATCATTCCTCAAAAAGGACGAAAAAAGCTGTTAAAGTTGCTGCATCAGGCCCACTCAGGGATGTCTAGGATGAAGGGACTGGCCCGGTCATATGTGTGGTGGCCACAGATGGATCAGGATGTTGAGAGGGAAGTAAGTCAGTGTGATGCATGTCAACAGAATAGTATGTCTCCCTCTGCAGCTCCCTTACATCCCTGGGAATGGCCAGAGAAGCCCTGGACTCGACTCCATGTGGATTATGCAGGTCCATTTTTGGGCAAGATGTTTCTGGTGCTGGTGGATTCCCATTCTAAATGGATGGATATATATCCGGTGACTACAGCAACCACTCATGGATCCATTGAAAAGCTCAGACAAAGTTTCAGTGTCCATGGATTGCCACAGATGTTGGTGAGTGACAATGCAACCTGTTTTACAAGTGCTGAGTTTGCTGATTTCATGTCTAAAAATGGAATTAAACATGTAACTTCAGCCCCTTTCCATCCTTCATCAAACAGATTGGCTGAAAGAGCAGTTCGGACCTTTAAGGAGGGGATGAAGAGGATGCATGGAAATGAGAGCTTGGAAGCAAAAGTGTCCAGATTTCTATTTAGTTATAGAATCACTCCACATTCTACTACTGGCTTGTCTCCGGCTGAAATGCTGATGTCAAGGAGGCTCCGTTCTGCATTTGACCTATTACTCCCAGACTTGAAGTCTAAGGTGGAAAAGAAACAGTGGAAACAAAAAGTTAATCATGACACACATACTAAGCTCAGAAGTTTTTCACCTGGGAATCCAGTTTTTACAAAAAACTATGGATATGGTCCCAAATGGATCCCTGGAACAATTGAAAGTTATACAGGTCCCCTGTCATATACAGTCCTCGTCGGAAATGGACAGGTCGTGAGGAGACATGTTGACCAAATCAGGAAGAGAGAGCTACGTGGTGTTCCTGATATAGATCTCAGTACACCTCAGGCTGTGAGCATCCCATCTCCTGTGAGGCCCGAAGAAGTGTGTGAAACTAAGTCCCCTTCTCTTAAACTGGCACCTTTTAGCTTACATGCATTGAGCCTCACAAAGAAACCTGTAACCTCCCCCACTAACCATGTGGTGTTGGCCATAATCTTCCGTTTGGCCATCTTTGTTTCAGATTCCTTTGCTTAAGCCATGCAGTCCTGACCACCATCTTGAGTCAGCCATCTTGTCATTGTCTGCCCATCAGACACTCACACACACACACACACACATACATTCACACATGCACATATACATACACACACGTGTGAATAGTGCATATGCTTTTAGTTTAGATATTGTGTGTTTGTTTAGTATCTGATAAATAAATGCTTTTGACACAAGTCATCTTGTTTGTCTGTTTAATCTGTACAAAAGTGAATGTTCAAATTGAAAATTGAAACCTCTACGCTGCCGAACTTTACTGACAATTGATTAGGACTTTGATTATAATTATTAAATTAATTAATTATCATAGTTCCAAATTGATAGTTAGTGCTTTTATGAGACTGATTAAACGATTAGCTATCATTCCCCCTTTCTAAGGGTGGTGCCCGGAGGCAGGTTTAATGTACTTTAAATCCTATTACTACTTTTACTATTATTTACTTTAGATAGCCAATCCCAAATTATTAAGCCCAACATAGTTGGAGCCCCATGTGACCCAACGCAACAATACCTGAAAAACCCATTCATCCAACCTTGTCCGAAATCATCAATCATTGATTCTTGTTCAGTTCTTTAGTTTAGTTAATTGCAGTTGAATAGCTCAGTTTACAATGTGAAAATCATTACATCATTGAACTGCAAACATTGAATCATAGAAATGCCATATTTTGCATTCAAAATGCAGAATTTAGGTAACATGTTTGCACCTACCAAAACAACCCCATGAAGTTCTCAAGTTATCTTTTAAGCAAACTGATGTAAAATGATGTTAGAGACAGAGCCTAACTTGCTACAAAATGAATAGGCTAAATGTTGTGAACAAAAGGAATGCTATCTAGCTAGCTAGTAGTCATTTTAACCGGCATGATAACTGACTGCAAAGGGTTAGTTTAGTCCAATACCAAGCTGTATTACCAAGCTAGCCCAGATGTTGTGAAATAGCTAGCTTGTTAGCTATGATGCTAGCGGGCGCCAGTCTTGTCCGGTACAAAAGACGTGACCAAGATAAAACTGCTTGAAATAATCACGAACTACGTAGATTTTATCATAAATGAATTGATATTGATGTGATGTGATATAAACTGCATGATTAGGACACATTTGGGAGCAATTGGACATAGGATGTCTCAGATTGCTTACCATGACATGGACGACCGACATTGCAGGACATTGTTTCCGGTTTCCCCATTTCACTTCTCATAACTTCTATGAAAACCAATTACATAAATTTTAAATAACAGAATCTTGTTTGTTTTACAGCTTTGATTATTTAAACCATGTTGTTATGGATTAACTAATTACATTTAATACATTTTAGAATTGATTAAATTATGCAGATTATAATTCATTTTAATGCATACATTTAAAAAATATGAGTTTTTAAACAAAATCAAAGAGATGTAAAAGCATAAAAATTAACTCTGCCATGAATATTTTTTGTGAGTGTGGGAAGAGAGATGAAAGAGAGGAGCATAGTGTTTCATGGTGTCCCAGCAGCCTAAGCCTATTAAGCAGTGTAACTAGGGGCTGGTCCAAGGCGAGCCCGAGCAAGCCCTAACTACAAGCTTTGTGGAGAGGGTGTCTGCCTCCCGGACTGAAATTGGAAGATGGTTCCACAGGAGAGGAGCTTGATAACCGAAGGCTCTGGCTCTCAATCTACTTTTAGAGATTTTTGGAACCACCAGTAGGTCTGTGTCCTGAGACCTTAATGGTCTAGTCAGACAATAGGGTACTACGAGCTCTTTAAGATAAGATGGTGCCTGGTCGTTAAGCACTTTGTAGGTAAGAAGAAGGATTCTGAATTCTATTCTAGATTTTACAGGTAGCCAGTTCAGAGAAAGCTAGTACTGGAGTAATGTGATTTCTTATCCCAGTTCTTGTCAGTACACGTGCAGCGGCATTTTGGATCAATTGCAGACTCTTCAAAGACTTTATGGTGCAGCCCGATAGTAAGGAGTTGCAGAAGTCCAGTCTGGAGGTAACAAATGCATGGACTAATTTGTCTGCATCTGTTATGACTGTCGTCATAATTTCTGTTGGTTTTTTTGTGTTCTGTGTTTTCCTTGTCTGTGTTCTTTTGTCTTGTGTATGTAGATTGGTGTGTGTCATTGCCAACAGAGGATTGGTGGATCATTTTTCCAGCCTGACTGGTGATTGGCTGCCTCTGGGAGGTCACCTGCTATTTAAAGGACCAAGATGGCAGCGGGCGTTTGGCAGCAGGCGTTTTCCAACCGGCCACACTTCAGCTTGTCATTTTCCCATAGTTACGAGTCTTAGTAGGGGTGGACTGCCAGTTTTGTTAACCTGTTTTTTTCTCCTATTTTGCTTAGGTAGGGAGGTAAGATTTATGTCTTTTGGTTCCTGTGTTTTTTTTAGGTTAGATATATCCTCCCCAGTTTGTTTTGTATGTTGTTTTGGCCTTTGTCCACTCTGAAGTCCTTAGTTCTAAAACATGTTTTAATTCAACATCATTTCTGTAAATAAACACAAATTTTGAACTTGAAAGATATATCTCCGGCTGTGGTTGCTTGGGACTTGCGGAAGATGGGGCTCATTTCGTGTTGTGCCTGTGTACCCCTAGGCAGGGCGTAATAGCATCTTTTTGTGATAGGATATGCCTGATTTTTGCTATGTTACGGAGATGAAAGAAAGCAGTCCTTGAGATTTGTTTATTATGAGAGTTAAAGGGCATATCCTGATCAAAAATAACCCCTAGATTTTTTACAGTGGTACTAGAGGCTAGAGTAAAACCCTTTAATGAATGAAATGAATGTTGCAGTCTCTGCAAAAGAACATGGTGGTCAATCTTGTCAAATGCAGCACTAAGATCTAGCAGAACAAGTACAGAGACAAGTCCCCTGTCTGATGCCAAGAAAAGATTGTTAGTTACTTTTACCAGTGCTGTCTCAGTACTATGATGTACTCTGAAGCCTGATCGAAATTCCTCGAAAAGGCCATTGTTATGCAAGAAATCACACAATTGATTGGTGACTGTCTTCTCAAGAATCTTAGACCCCAGGATCAAGAGTTGGCTTTTTAACAAGAGGTTTAATAACAGCTACTTCAAAAGGCCGAGGTACATACCCTGTTGATAGGGAAAGGTTTATCATATTGTAGTAGTTAATTGTGAAGGGTCAATGGGAGAAAAGCAGCTTAAATATACATCTCCTTTCACAGCTACTTTTGAGGTTTCCAAATAAGGGAATAAATCAATGCCAGTGGAGGGCATATGGTGAAAGATTTTGTTCCTTATAAGTGTGATTTTATCGTTAAAGAAGCTCAGAAAGTGATTACTGTTGAGTGATAAAAGAATACAAGGTTCGATAGAGTTATGACTTGTTCGCTGTATTACCGGTGCCAGAGCTTGGTCTGCATTGCTGGCAGTAAGTCAGACTTGTTTCTAGTGAGGGTTTCAGGATTCCACCAGGGCTGTCCTTTGTCACCGATTCTGTTCATAATTTTTATGGACAGAATTTCTAGGCGCAGCCAGGGCGCTGAGGGGGTCCAGTTTGGTGACCTCAGGATTGGGCCACTGCTTTTTGCGGATGATGAGGTCCTGTTGGCTTCATCAGGCCATGACCTTCAACTCTCACTGGACTGGTTTGCGGCTGAGTGTGAAGCGGCCAGGATGAGAATCAGCACCTCTAAATTAGAGTCCATGGTTCTCAGCAGGAAAAGGGTGGAGTGCCCTCACCGGGTTGGGAATGAGATCCTGCCTCAAGTGGAGGAGTTCAAGTACTTTTGGGTCTTTTTCACGAGCGAGGGAAGGATGGAGTGGGAGATTGACAGGCGGATCGGTGCAGCATCTGAATTGGTGAAAAGGGGGCTGAGCCAAAAGGCAAAGCTCTCTATTAACCTTCAGTCTTTATTCCTACCCTCACCTATAGTCATGAGCTTTGGGTAGTGACCAAAGGAACAAGATCGCAGGTACAAGTAGCCGAAATGAGCTTCCACTGTAGGGTGGCTGGGCTCTCCCTTAGAGATGACTATGATAATTAATTAATTTAATAGGTGAGAAGCTTGATCATCCAAGAAGAGGTCGGAGGAGAACCACTGCTCCTCCGTGTTGAGAAGAGCCAGATGAGGTGGCTCGGGCATCTAATTAGGATGCCTCCCAGACACCTCCCTGGTGAGGTGTTCAGGGCACATCCCTGTTTAGGGAGACCCTGGGGCAGACCCAGGACACGCTGGACTATGACTATCTCTCTCATCCAACCTGGGAACATCTTTGGATCCCCTGGAAACAGCTGGATGAAGTAGCTGGGATGAGGGAAATCTGGGCTTCCTTGCTTAGGCTGACCCTTAATAAGTGGTAGAAGAGGGATGGATGGATGGATGTACGATAATATGTATTTAAATGTGTTGACTACTCAGGTCAAGAAAATCCACAAAGCCTGATATGAACATTGAACATTTTTCATAATCAATCACAAAGTGCAATCAGTGCCACAGTGTGATTATTGTATTGCGTGTAGATCTGAGAGGCACTGCAGTGCCCCAAGAGCAGGCTATGACAGCAGGCTTCCCTTATGGCCATTTAGTTCACTTCTTAATGTTCTTGTCCACTGTGCAACACAGCTTGTCTGAAGCATACTGATACATTATGGGTACTGACCCAAACCACAGTACACAAAAGAATGTATATGCATTAGGGCTGTCATGGCATCAGACTTATGCTTTGCAAATGTGATGCTAAAAAAAATTCCAATTATGATAACATCCCAATATTAATAGAAAGATATGGGGAAAAGCAAACCATCAAATTAATATTTAACTTTGTTATTTGTGTATTTTGTCTCTTTTTTGCCAATTTATTTACACTCAGAATATGTGTACGGATATGGAGAGTCAATAACCATTATCATTTTAAAAACATAAAAAGACCAATTCCACCAAATTAATTTTTCAGTTGTGTGTTGGGTTTAAATCTGCATTAAAATGCGGTCATGTCACCTAGGATGAAGCAGGAGCAGAAGGAAAACTAAATTATCAAAGAGGCACTGTATTATTTGTACATATGTATGTGTATTATTAACAAGATCAATATTTAATTTTTTTAAGAACACCTGTTTTTCACCACAAAGTTTATACTTTTTAGAATGTTTTATATTGTTCTATATATTGTTTTATTATCTTTAAATATTTGTCAATATCGTGCCAATAAAGCATTGAGATGAAGCAGAGTACAGGGATAAAGTTTGGGAGACACACACACACGCACACGCATACACCTCCCCCCTTCTCTCACTCTCTCTTTCTCTCTCATATCCACATATGCACCCACACATGCAGATCCACACACACAACTTATACACACACATTCAGACTCTCAGCTCTCACCAGTCTAGTTCACACCTCCCTTCCCTCCCATCTATGCTGTCCCCCATCCTCTTAGTCTCTGAGCCCTCCCACTCACTCTCCCTCCCTCCCTCCTGCTCAGAGAAGCACTCTCTCTCTGCACTTGTCTCATCAGTCAAGGAGAAACTAATTGAAGGAAAGAATAGAAGAAAGGGGCTGTTAGAAAACTAAACGAACCCAAACTTTACTTCTCTACAACATGCCACAGAAAGGTAAGCTTACTCCCTCCTTTCTCTCTCCCTCTCTTTCTTGCCCTTTTTTCTCTCTATCCATGGAGGCACGGAGTTACAAAGTTACAGTTTGTTTAGCAGATAAGGACACGATGAAGACAGATTGGTTATGCAGAATATGCCTAAGAAAAAAATGACCACAAACGTTCATCATCTAAGAAAGAAAAAGCAAAGAGAGAAATTCTAGAAGAAGTTTTGAGAGTAAAATCATAAGAACAACTTAACTACTGTGAAGATTTAAGAGCAGAGGAAAAAGAGGAAATGAGCTGGATGAAAAAGACAACAGGTTTTAAAGACAAAGTGTCAAAAATAAAGCAAATGAGAAAGAGAGACGGATTTCCAATGTTTTATAAATCACCTATTTAAATAAACGAAGAGATGCAATGTGGAAAGTGGGAAAAGTTTGGATTCCTTTTGCAGTAATTTGGATTGTTCTTAAATAAGAGAAATATTCCAAGGTGATTAAGCGTCTAAACTGTACTCTTTGCTTATTCATCAAGAATCCGTAACCTCCTGTTAAAATTAAATTTTAAAGGAGCTTATGTTTCATTTTTGCAAGTAGCTGTAATAAAGTGAAGTTAACTGTGTCTTCAGTCAAAGGTCTTAAGAAAAACTGAAAAAAAGATATATACGACAACCTAAAATAATACTTACCATGCTTTATTAAAGAACCTATCAATTAAATCAGCAATTGATTATAAAAGTAATGATTAACAACTGGACTGAACTGGGTTTTCTTGTATCTGCAATTTTTAGTCTTTACAATTTTACATGCAGTCAAAAACATTAATTACTTAATGAACCACGGTCTTTTGCATTTCCCCCAGCTGAAGACCGGACTTCAGTAGATACTCCGATCCCAATTATATCGTCCCGTTAAACTCCGGTAGATCGTGCTGACCAACAGACACAGCTGAGGGCAGACAAAAACAACAAACAAACAACTATACTAAATCAGAGCTTGTTTCCGCTTTGATGCTCGTGCAGAGAGCGTGTGCTGATGCCGCCGGATTATTCAACAGTGAGTGATGCGGATTAATCATCAACTCAGGCTACATCTTCTGCTGAATGATGGTGGCTATTGGCTGGAGAGAAAGGACGGTGTTTACCAAGATTTCTGAGATTCCCCCGACTCAAAGTTAGAGATAGGAGGAGGTATGTTCTAAAAAAGTGTTTAGTTCGTGGTTATATCAGGCTGAAAGTCAATATTAATGGAGCCTATCTAGAAAACTTTACCCATTTTTAAGTAAATACTTAACTATTTACGAGATGTCCATATTCCCTGCTTTATGGTCCTCTGCGTCCTAAAATCTCACTCAGCAATGTTTCATTAAATGTCTTGTATTTCATCGAGTATCACGTCGTTCTAAGTCGTCAATGTGTGGGGCTGCTGGAGAGTAATTAACTATTTAACGTCATCTACCTTAATACTGCTTCATTTAATTCACAGCGTGGATATTTAACATCTAATTAACGCACAAATTCTAATTTAAAATAAATTCCCATTATTGTCTTAAACTTTTAACTTTTTTTGTCAAATATTTTGGATCACTCAGTGATAAAAGCATCGAGCTTGTCTTTTTTAGTTAAAATGTAACAGGGTTTTTGTATCTATATGACTTAGAATAAAGAGCCGCTCTCATTAATTTAAAGACATCAATTTTAACCTGTTGAGAGCCATCTTTTGTTTTGTTTTTACATCCGCTATTTTGGAAAGGGTCGTGGTTTGTTTCTTGAACTGATGTTACATCACAAGTCATGTGGCCGTAAATTTCACATACCATCATCATCATAATTTAAACTACTGACTTACCGGGTTATTCAGCGAACACCGTCAGTCATTTCTTTAAATTGTTCTTTAAGGCAGACCATGTAAATGCTTAAAAGGCCTGCGAGAAGTAAAAAAAAAAAAAAAAAAAAATCACAGTTATAAATTCTGCTTAATCTGTAATCGTACCTGTAGGACTCCCGTTCAAAAATTATTCGAAATGAAAGCGTCCCTGTCCTTAGTTTAATATAATGAATGGTTGTTGCAGTCGAGGCTTTTTAAAATACAAAGCAGACAAATACAAGGCGACAAAGTTAGTCTTAATTGATTATCTAATTAAGTTAGTTGATAATTAACGTCTTAATTAAATCGAAGCCAATTAACTGCATGATCAATCAGGTCAGAATGAATTCATCCAACATGCAAATTTGGAACATCCCATTTTTTTGTGTGTCAGCAGGATGAGAGATGAGTGAAACGAGTTGTTCCTGGATTTTCTGATAAAGACAAGAGATTTTGGACGTGTGCACAAACAGCACTGTAATATCCTGAGCCCTGTTTGTTTTTTTTAATAATCTTTCATGAACAGAGCAGTTCAGATGTCGATTGTACGAACAAACACCTTTTCAGGCTATGTTGCCGAGATGTGTCAAAATGAATGTCAGATTTTATGAGATTTTTAAAGTGTCATTACAAAGTGTTTTTGCTATAAAGCGAAATATTTGATATTTGTCTGTCTGGGTAATATTTGTTTATCCATCAATAAATATTAGTTATGTCAAATACAGTTTTATCAGGCCCTGTATTTGACATATCATGTGTGTTCTACTTGTCCCAATAGCATTCTTTAAAAGTAAGGAAAAATATTTTTTTTATCTGACCACCCTTGATGGAAATTTAAGGCTATTTCCACAAGTTGTGCAGTTTAAAAAAAATGTTTTAGCATACTTTGGAAGAGACTGACTATATAAATACTGATAACTGACCAAAACCCATTTCAACTAGGCTGTAAGAACTGCAAGGTAAATGTAGCATTTGACCAACCAGAGTTTATATCCAGCTGAATTTACTCTCATTTTGGCACAAGTTGTTTCTCGAGTGTTTAATATCACACTTTTGTCCCCTTTTTTAAAATAGGTTTAGTCGATTTATACAGCTGGTGTTTTGTTGTTTTGTTTGTTTTCTCAATTTTCCGTTAAATATTTACTCTGTGTAAAACGTCTTTTATATATTAAAGTTCAGTAGCAACATGACTCAGTTCCTGGCGAACAACCTGTTTTTTGTGCACAAGTCTTAACAATTATAACGATCAAACGTTTTCTGTTGTTATTATTATTATTATTATTATTATTATTATTATTATTATTATTATTATTATTATTATTATGCAGAGGGATAACTTCAGCGCCTTGAAAGTAGGTGAAAGCAGCAGTCTTCCCCAGAGTTCGGCAGCAGCTCTGAGTCTCTCTCGGCTCTTTTCTACTCATATCAGCGCGCTGAATGCAGCTGAATGAAACTTTTATATTGTCATCAGTGTGTTCAACAGAACTCCTTTATGTCAGTTGCACTGGTCAAATTGGGCTCCCCGCCGCGGTTTTGTGTCGCAGGTTTTTTAACGAGCCGCAGCTAACGAGGCAACGACACCAAAATCCCGGCGACACACAAAGACTGGCGGGTATTTACCGAGCAGAGTTGCGGCCCCGCTTCTCCGGCTCTTTGTGTCCTTTCACAGGGAGAAAAGCACTGAGTTACAGCGGGGACAAGGTGCCTATAGCCGGCCTGTGTGTGTGTATGTGTTCCTTCTTGTGTGGAACTGCTTCATGTTCATTATGCACGTCGTTAATGACAAGAGCTTCAGAGCAGGGGTTGCTTTGAAGCTTTTATTGGTTAGCTTTTTTTTAAGCCAACCTAAAAAGGCTTTGGTTTTGAAAATTGGAATGAAGTCTAATGAATGTCGTGATTTTTTCATGCATTAGGGAAATGACAACTGGTCATCTCTAGCATGCCTAATACTACTAACAGTGCACTTCTCAGGGCTATAATGGAGGAGGGTTATAAATTTATAGATGTGTGTGTTTAGATTATAAATGGACCTATGTGCTGATTTTTGTTTGTTTGTTTGTTTGCGTTTTGTAAATTTGTCTCGTTGAGGGCATATAAAGAGAAACAAAACTGACCAGTGCACACACCTTAACTAGTATTCCACCAGGACACCTACATTGACCTGTAATTCTACAATTATTTAGAAATTCAAGTAATTCTGCTGTTTTATAAAATGTTGTGGCTCAATTTGTAGTTGTTATTATTTTTTTAATAATTGAGTATCAATTTCATTTAGTGACTCAATGGTGATTTTTGCTATTATAATCCATATTCAGTAAGAAAGAGCTTAAGATCTGTTTATGGGCCGCAATCATTCTAAATGATCTGTCTCTAAATTGAATCATAGGATAAAAAAAATTATTAAATCATGTAAATATTTACAGACTAAATCACTGTTTATCAAGTTATTTGGAAAACTGATGTAACGTGTTTGCTTCTATTTTTATAGAGGGTCTTTTAGCTTTTGTTGGTTTGTTGGTGTTTTGCTCTTTCTCAAAAGTTCTCAATCCAAAGCCTGTTTTTATTGTACAAAGCTGTTTTTCTTATGATAATCTCAACCCTATCTGTTAGATTCGAAAATGCTTTGCTTTTCAGTTTGTGGCAGCAAACTGAACCTATGTGTGAGAGCTGGTTCCAGAGTGGAACTTAAGTCTGTGTTCATAACTTTATGGGCATTAGCATACATTAGCATATGAACCAATAAAAGGTTGGTGTGGCATTCAGCCACTCTGCCCAGATTTTTTTGTTTTAAGAGAAACTGATGTTGAAAATTCTAACAAACAAACAAAAACTGACCTGATGATTCCAGGGCTTATTTTCTCTTTCTTTGCTGTGGTTGATTGTCCAAGGAGTGATGTGTGTGGTGTTCTGTCTGTGCATGTGCTTTGAATGTAAAAAGGTAAAAGATTATTTTTCTGTATGCACAGATTTCAGAAGTCAAACAAGCTGGGAGACCGGTGTGGCCTCTATGATGCAAAACAGTGAGTTCAATTTTTGTCATTTTTGCTTTTGATGTTATAACTGTAGGTGTTGTAAGTGACTGTATTTGATTAATTAAAACAAAAAGCTTTTAAAAAAAGCTTTAAGGATTAATATTCTAATAAAATTACAATATAGAAATTCCCAGAATATATCTAAT
This sequence comes from Acanthurus tractus, assembly GCA_029783725.1. Classification (NCBI taxonomy): domain Eukaryota; kingdom Metazoa; phylum Chordata; class Actinopteri; order Acanthuriformes; family Acanthuridae; genus Acanthurus; species Acanthurus tractus. The sequence goes on along the minus strand of JAQNCA010000028.1, from coordinate 7,325,587 downwards.
GCTGCAAAGTATTTGTTAACTTAAAAGGGCAAGTTTTGGTTTATGATATTTTGGGTCTTAAAACTGCCAAATGAACACTTTATGATAACAATACATCAGATAAAAATGTGGAAACAATAAGATAATCTTAAAACGATGATGTGAAGACACAGAGAATCTGCAGCTTCCCTCACTAAACATATCTTTCAGTCACTGTTTCACCATTTAATCCACAACCTAACTGTTTTGGTTCACTCTTAACAACAATGCTCTCAAAGCCACTTCATGCAACACGCTCGGCCTCCAACAGCAGAAAGACACAGTAATGAGAGAGGTGCAGAGAGAGGACCATTTATCGGCACAGAGCCAGATATTTCCCTCAGGAGTAGGTTGAGACCAAAACAAAGCTAAGAGTGTGAATATTGGATGTAATGTAACCAGATGGCCGGCACACTTTTATCAAATGAATGATATTATTGACCCATATATAATTTATTCATTCTGAATTTGTAAGAAGACCCTTTTTGCTAAAAGTCAGCTACATCAACTTTTAAGGTAATTTTATGTCAATAATGTGTTAACGTTCCCACTGCTGTCAAGTGAGACCTAAATTTGTTGTCAGAAGTTAAATTTCACTGAAGAAATCTGTTTCTCTGATTACGGTATGGTGTTGACACCGAAGAAAAAAAAAGGAAAAGGGAGCCATTTAGTTGAATGATCTGTGTTATCGGCACAGGCTGGGGTCACTGTCACAGAAAAATCTGCCAGATAAAGCAAATGGATCAGGAAAGATCCTCTTTTCTCTCAATTGTATGAACAGAGATTAAGTATCCCTTTAAAAAAAGAAAAAAATCTAAGCTCACACACTGGCATTGTTTCAAACTTACTGACCTCTCAATGCCTTGTGAAGACTGGCTGGATCTGAGTCTTTGACTTTTTTTCATTGGATTTGAGATTTGGGCGAGGTGTCAAATATGTTTTTTGTATATTTTTTATATTTGTTATTAAAATCAGAAATAATTATATTGTTTATATCAGGTTAATAGCTAATGTTATATTACATTTTGTTGCCTGTCTCTAACTTTTAGGGTATCACAAGTCAGAGTATGAAAGGTGGTCAGCAGATGTAGTGTGAATGAAAAAAGTTATTTGGTCTTTGAACAGTTTTGTGAGAGACATTATGTGTTTGTGTGTCTTTGCTTGTGTTTTTTGGCCTGCATCTCTCCTCTGACAAGTGTCAGTGTCACTGCAATGCTTCTCTACCTTCTATCAATTTCCTTTTGCATGTTACTGGATGATGCTGCTTGACATCTAACCAGGTTTCACTTTGACAGCAACACTGGGTTAAATGTTAGACTGGGTGCTATTATCATGTCATCTGCTCTTGAATAAATTCTAATTCCAAATAGTGAAAATGGAGCAGTTGGGTATTGGGTTTTAAACATCTGAAGGTGAACACCTCTAATAATTTGCCAGGATCATTTCTGAATGAAGTACAGGTTACAGTATAATTTGAATGACATGACAGTTGGGTTATTCAGTCTGCAATGTTCTCCAGCATCTGTGTCACTCAAGATGTGTGTGCTTGTGCGTGCTTGAGCGTGTGACGTATAGACAGAGAAAATGCTTTTTTTAATTGTTTGATTGTTATTTCAAAATTAACACTAGGCCTATCCAATTTACCGAGACTTTTCCCCTGAACTAAGTAAGATATGAATCATATTTAATTTGGCAAAACTTTATGACACAGATTGATCGGCATACTGCTTAGTGCAAAATATTAGAATCTCTGTTGGATTTTGGTTATTCAAAGCCTCCATGAATTCTCTGTCTGCTGGATTTTTGTTACCACAACAACAAAAAGATGAACAGGATTGTTTTGTGTTAAGCAATTTTCTTAAAATTAAATAATATTACATAAAAAACAGACATTATGCAATAAAAGCTATAAAATGTTATACATATAACAGCAAGTGCCCCTAAATATATTTATGTTCATGTAAGGCTTAATAATCATGAGCAAAGAGAGCAAGGTTGGAATTCAGGTGGCATCATTGAATAGTGACAACGTCTACATGGTTTATGCCATTAATGTCTCTCTTCAATTATGAACTCAGACATTCCTGAAACTCACCAAGTGTTTATTATTGTGAACACGTAAATTAAGATCTGCTGCATGTAGCTGTAGTAGTTAAATTTTAAAGTTAATGTCACAATTTTTCCCCAAACTTAACCAAATCCTTTTGGTCACCAAATCTAATCAAATTTCAGCTGGAGTTTTATCATCACGACACAGATTTATTTTCAATCAATGATTTGTTACAGTTTTAAAAATCACAGACAAATTGTGTGGCTGATGGAGTGCTCTGACAAACAGTGCATATTGTCATTAAATTTACAGAACATATCTGTTTTAACCTTAAATAGTTAAAGAGGAGGTTAATTTAGTCAGATTCAGTGTGAATGGGATGATTGAGGTGATAGTTGCTGTGCTGCTCCCAGAGGCCCCTTGCCTTGTGTGTGTATGTGTGTCACAGAGGGACCACAGCCAAATTTACTCCATATGTCTCGCTATTAATTGTGTGTCAGCAGAGGAAAGCCCTGGTGTGTTCCTCTGGGAAATGACACTGTGATTAACATTTCTACAGCAAAACAATCGACCCTGAAACACAAAGTGAACATGATGTGAGACAGCATAAGGTAAAGTCAGAGGGTGATATAATCCACTGTCACACTCAGCTTCTACTGGGGCCATGACTCCTTCTATAATTTAATTAACCAGAAGAAAAGTTCAAAGCTAGGACAGTATGAGGTGTCTTGGAAGATAAACCCTCTCTGATCCAGGTTATTCATCTGTTTTACTAGTCAAGAAGCTGGAGTGGGGGTTCAGATACATGCTCTTTAAGCCTCAGTGTAGTCTCTGCTGCCCTGTTTAATCGAATAACTAATTATTTCATTCATCACCAATTAAATAAATCATTTGCAATTACAAAGACATACAGGAGATAGATTAACTTCTACCTTAAGCCCTGTTTTTCTGCTGTTGACTGTATATTTTCTTTATTCTGTATGTCGAAAAATATGTCCTCTGTCCTTTGTGTTATTACACATTGACATCACATTTAATGTTAAGACAGCTGCTCTGCAAATGAGTAAAATTCACACAAATAAACACATTCAGCAATGTGACAGTGTATATGAGCCGTAGAATATATATCATATTCATCAAAAGCAACCCAGTATAATAAAGTTTTTTGAAAAAAAGGGTACATGATTTATGTTATTTTATTTAATAAGATAAACCTGACAAAAAATATATGTCTTAAGGGTGTTGAATAAAAAATCTTAATAGAGGAATGACTGGCGATTAGAATATAAACTACAATTAAAACTAGTTGGCACATTACACTGATGTCACATTCGTGACTGTCTACCATAGACTTATAATATAAGTATATATAAGTCTAACATACTATAACTATTTAATATAATAAATATTAAATATTGCCTCCCCACGCCCACCCAGCATGCATGCACACACGCAACACACACAAAACATTTGGACCCTTTCTCATACACTTTAGTTTGACCTACAATCCCCAAATTTCTACCAGTTTTGGATAAGATCCGACCCTGTCACATAAAACAATCCATGGTGTGAATTTCAAACACCTTCAAACTTTAAACCTTGCACATGTAGTTTTATTCACTTACATAAAGACTTTTCTGTGATTTACATTTAGATGCATCTTTCCTGCTAATCCCAGTACAGGAAGAGCGCACAGTGCTGAACATTTTTTGGAAGGTTTCCCTAACCCGTGAATACCTGATGTTTCTGCGAGTCTGGTGTTGATCAGATGAGGCCTGCAGATCTTATCAAACATTAAGTATTTTGACTATAAACTAAATAATGTCTTAATATTAAGCTTTATGACTATAAAATAATCATATATCAGGAAATGGGGCTCTTGATGGGCTGAAATAGCAGGCCATGCCCTGTTCATTGACACCTGCTGTACCTGCATGTTCCAAAAGACAAGGGGTCATTTTTATTGTTCATGCTGTTAGTCTTGGAACAAAATTGGAGTCAGACACTCCTTTAAAGGAGCTCCAAAGAGCTCACTTAACCCTTTGAGGCTTAGCCGAGACATTAAGCCTGTTGGCACTTTTTTCACCTTGTGGCTCTTTTGCTCTCACTTCATGGTCAAACCACCACAGATATGATCCTTAGGGAGGGCAGAACAACATACTAAAATTTCAACTTCCTAGGTTAAAAGGGAAAAAAATTACCCCCCTGTGAAACTGGGGAAAATCAGGGTCTGTGCACTCTTAGAGCCTTTATGAGCAGTGCTGAGAATCAAATCCAGGTTCTGATATTTGTATTTGGGCTACATACAAGCGGCTCCTCAAAGCCTGGCCCTGGTTCCCTGGTTTCCATTCGAGCTGTAGCCACCAAAAGTTACACCAATGATCGGTGTCAGTAGGAGGACTATTTAGGACTTCTGAAATTTTCAGCCATCTAGAAGTTACAGAGATGAAACACAAGCCCAAAAGACTGCACCACATTTTTATCATGGAAGTGCATTATCATTACTGCCTGTCTCTGGAAACAAGTATGGAAGGGACTTGAAGCTTGGTATAGGTGTCCTAGTTGCAGAGCCCTGTCAACAATATCTGTTTCAAGTCTCAAAAACACTTAGTTCTTGTGTTAAGGTACCTTTCCATGAGCACTACCCGGGCTCTCATTTAAGTGTATAGGCCCCTGGACACGTTTTTTTATAAGTTTGTGAAAACAACTTGAAATTTCATGTGTGTTCTGGGCATCATTTTCTACAATTACTGTGAATTTCAGCCTCCCAGCACTTTTATAGAACTTTTGGTTTGATAAGCCATTACACTTGCATGGTAGCCTAGGAAGTGCTTGTGGGCACCTGCCACATCTCAGGCTCTGATTTGGACCAAAATCACAACACATTTTTTCACTGACCAGAGGAAGCTACAATAGAATCAACACACCAGCCGCTTCCTGTTGGCTGAGACCATGTTGATTATCACAATATTCAGAAAAGAGCAAGCTCTTACACTCCACCTGCTCATACCAGACCTACCCTTGCGCATCTTTACTTCATGTATTTGATATAGGCCAATAAACTTGCCAATACTGAAGACTTATTTAAATGTCACTATGATTTCTGTTACAAAACATCTTGCCTCATTGATCATATTAATTTGGTCTACCAAGTCAGTGTGTTCTATACAAACCCATGATTGAACAACATACAGTTCAGTAAGGCCATCAGTTTTACACAAGTCTAAAAAGGTGAAGTGACTTCAACACAGGTGCAAGCATTACTAAATGTTTTGGGTGAGGTAATGTGAAAAGCTCTATTCAAGTAACCATCTATGCATCAATTGCAATATTAATTTTTCCATACAGGCCTCAGTATTACAGTCTTGGCCGTCCAATAACATAAATCATTTACCCTTTTTTTCAAAAAACTTTATTTACAGTTCATCATTACAAGGTTTAAAACACATGAACAATACTATAGGCTTGAGATGTAGAAATACATTCAAATGTACAGGAATACTACTACTGCTACCACCTCTACTACTACTACTACTACTGAATGAACGAACTGAATGAGAATGAACGTTGAAACAAAAAACTACGGATCGTATATGTAAACCGAATGAATACTATGAAAAGACAGTGTACATTTGTCGCTGGAAATGTTATCAAAATGAAGCTAAAGCCATAAGCTATCTTAAAATATAGCAATTTCCACCGAAAATAGAAGGGATGTCCGCCATGTTTTCCGTTCACGCCAGGGAGAAACTCGGCAGTCATGTGACCTAAAGTATGATTGCAGAAAAGACTACGCAGATAAAACGTATCCACGTCACAATTTTGAAGCTGTTATTCAGAGAGCACTACGTTTTGGACTATGGGCAAACGTAGGTATTACACAATTTGAAGTGAGACTGGGTTGTCAAAATAAGTGAGAGTTTTCTTTTACTACACCCCTGTTTGTTAGTACCATTGCAAAGGATGGCTACAGATTGTTGTTACTGTTTTTTAACTGCTTCCATGTGGTTTTGGATATACTTTGTAATGGTACAATAATGGCTGATTTATGGTTAAAAGAAACCAGTGTTGACTGTAATTCCACTTTTTAACCCTCTACAACAACAGTTATGATTCACATGGTCAGATATTAAAACTGCAAGTTATCCAGACAAAAAGTATTTCTGGAGGTGAACTACAAGTAATGAACATGCACAACCACACAACTTACCTTGATGTTTTTAAAGTGTTGTAGACATTTTAATTATTTGCTTCAAATAACATGAACTCTAAATTTCTTTGGGGAATCTTCAGTATTGACTACACTAACAACATTTTGCAGCCTCAAACTTTTGCTCAGGCTTGATATATTCACCTAACAACAAACAACCTCAAGACATTTAGAACAGCAGTTGTATAACTTTTTTACTGTAAGGATCCCTCAACTGGCACAGACTATAAACCCCAATTTCGATTTTAGAATTTTTTATTACAAAAAGTGTATGAGACCTACGATCAAAACAGCCATACATGTTATCACATTATCACTTGTGAATTAATAGTAAAAATTAATGATTTCCCTTTTTGCTCTTTGAGAACTGCTAGATTTAGTCAACCAGTAGGTCTATGAGAAAAAAACTCTTGTTGAACAGATGTTGTAGATGTTGCATGTCAAAAAGTTTAAGCTAGAGTTTACATTAATTTCGCATTTTTTCTGAAGAACTTGAAATGGGTCAGTGATGTCCGCCTACCACATTATTTTGTGAGGACGAATACAAAAATCTTTCTTCAAATCTTATTCATTTCATTCATCTGTCAGCCTTCTTTCATCTTTTCTTGATTATAACGCTGCAACCTGCCCTATTATTCCCTGCTTGATAAAGACACTAAACTCTAGAATATTGTGTTAATATGCTGATATCCATATGAAACAGGATTGAACATTGATTGAATTATTTGAAAGAAAATCATTTTTCAGTAGTGAAATGTCTTGATTACAGCAGAGAAACTTTTGTTCTTCTCAGCCTGCCTGAGTATCATCCTTAAATATATAAAAAAAAATTGTTTTTGTTATTTATATTTGCGGCCATCTTTCATGTTAACTGGAAAAAGCATCTGTGGGGCAACTTCTTTAATTTACAGCAGCTCTACTTCACTTGTCACACATTTGACACACAAACACTGTGTGTGAGTGTATGTGTAGGTGTGTATGTGTGTGTGTGTGTGTGTGTGTGTGTGTGTGTGTGTGTGTGTGTGTGTGTTCTCAGTGGATGTATGATTTATTAATGTCCTGTTGAGAGGTTTATAAATCTGCAATATGCTTTCCCGCACAGAGCCATTAGCAGACAATAGACAATTGATTCCGTGTAAATCCCTACTTAACCTGTACACTGTCAGAGCACAGACTGTGGTCTGCTGTTGCTGAGAGAAAAAATTTAAGACCTGCAACGTGTTGATCAGCAGACAGAACATTTTAAGCTCCACATAAAAACCTAGAAAAGCACCAGTCTGCAGCCTAAAGTGCTGCAAATAAACAGTGTGTGCTCTTCACTGCTCAGCTGTTGGAATTTTGGATTTCTTTAGATTACTTTAGATTACAAAATGCTCTGAGATGATCATTTTAAATCCATAAATCTCATACAAGAGTTATAGGTTCTAGGACATTCCTGAGCTGGGTCTCTCTCTGGGATGTGAATTTTATGTGTCTACATTTTTATAATAATTTCTTCAAAGCATTCATTGTTAGGAAGTTAGATAAACTGTCGGTACTTTTGATTGAGTCTATATGGATATGTTTAATGTAATGTTTGGTTCAGGTTAGTTAAGCCACAAGCTAGTTTGTGATACAAAGTGGGGGATTAATTGAAGAGTCCTGATAGATGTCCACATGCAGTTCTAGTCTTTTAAAAATTAAATAAATGTTTGCAGTTAATAATTTTTGTTTTGTTTCTATTTTGTGTAGCTGAAAACTGCTAGCTCCAGCCCACAAATCTACAGCAGCAATGCAGGATGCAGATGTACACTAGTCCTAAACCCTCTTATCCATTAACCTGACTTGGCAGCCAAAACCTGCTGTCTTCTTCTCTAAGACAAGAAAAAAAAAAACTTTGTGTGCAGTATTTTGACAGAAATTATTAAGACATTTCTTTAAAAACCAAATTTATATGCTCCACGACTGCTTGACTAAATCTGTAAACATAGGGTTAGGGTTAAGAAGGGGATATTTTCAAAGACAAATTTGTTATGTTTTGTAAAATAGTTAGGACTGTCACAGCTTATATAATAAGTAAATACTAAGTACCAGTTTGTCAGCTGTTGAAACTTATATAACATTTTTTTTGTTTCAGTTAATAATAAAAAAAATTGCTGTGGTATAATTGGTCATGTATAAAGACAGCATGAAGACATGAGTCTGTCCCTCAAAGAGGGCTGACCACTGACAACAAAGCATTAATTAAAATTGTAAAATTCAATGTAAAAACATACATTTAATGTCTCAAGCATGTACTGTAAAGACTGAAAGATCTTCCATAAAAATAACACTTACCACTAAATTTTTGGTTTTAAGAGAGGCTTAAAACAACTTTTTTCTCTATACCTCCTTAATCATGTGTTTCCTGTTGTAGTTCTCCTCTTCTATTGCACGTGTCTCATCAGAGTGGGTTTTCAGCTAGAGTGTTCTTCTCATTACCACTCAGCTGTTCTGTTATGAACAGAATCAATTTTTAAAATCAAAGCAGAAGTAAAGCTTAATTAAGCAATCGCTTAAAACTTAAATTTTACTTTCTGTATGTGCGTGTAGGTCACAGTGGTGTAAACCAGTTGGGAGGTGTGTTTGTGAATGGGAGACCTTTACCTGATTCTACCAGGCAGAAAATCGTGGAGCTGGCACACAGTGGGGCTCGACCCTGTGACATATCCAGAATACTACAGGTAAGCTCATTATATTGAGAGTTAAGAATCAGTGGTTTTAAAAACTCCAGGCAATTAATGGACAGGAAGAAGGGTTTGGGGTTTGACAAGAAACAAAATAAAAAAAAAAATAAAAAACCCCCATTAAATTCAGTTATTTGCTAAAATCCCTATATCCATATTTAAAGCTAACCCAATAGCTCTGGTGGACACAAGAATTATGAATGGTGTCTTTCAGGAACAAAGAAGGAAATTGTGTGACCTTGTTAAAGAGATACCAAGTTTTGTAGGTCAAGTGTTTTTTTAAAATAAGCACCTGATTTTGACTAAAAAATCCACTGGTAAGGTAAGAGTACCTTGGTTCCTATAATTGCCATGGATTCTTTTAAAAAAATAATTGAATTGATTTTGTGTTGTAATTGCTGTAACAAGACATAACAATGTCAGACTTGAAAGGACAGTTTATTCAAAAAGTATTTGGATTGATGTGGCAGAACCCAATATTCTGTCTTTGTTATGCCACACATACTTCTAGCCCAAACCTAACACCCATATCATCCACCATGCACCATGTATTTTCTACTCTGACGTCTCACATATAAACACAGAATTAGGATCTTAGAAAAAAAAAAGTTTCTCTTTGATAATGTTTGAAATTTGTGTGTTCAAAACATAGCAGCACTTGACAGCATTATGCTGGTTTGTAGCTCCAATAATTTGTCTGGTTGCCGGTAAATATCCTTAGCCCAGCTGTGGTTTGCAACTTTTTTTTTTTTGTCATTCTTGTCCACTATGTTGAATGATGTATAAGAGTTGAACACTTAGTCTCAGGTGGTAACATGCTACTGTTAAAGCGAATGGAGTAAAGATTCAATCATATAATTTTTGAGGGGTTAATATTACTTACTATCAAAAGTTATATATTACTGTGGCACTTTACCTTTAAGTGATTATAATACTGAAGCTACTCATGTGACATCACTTGAGGTAATTTATTCTCATTTTGTTTTCCTTTCATCAGATTTTTTTAAGGTTTTTTTCACATATGCAGTAGCATTTCCCAACACCTATGAGCAAACTTTGATGTGCTAAATTGGTGGAGTTTTCCTCTAATAAATAGCCAAGTTGGTTCTGTGGAACATCTTTATAAATTCTTTGAAAACCCATTTTTTTCTTTTGCCTAATCCTCAATAATCTGTGTGATGTGTCTGTTTTTGTGTCCAGGTGTCTAATGGTTGTGTAAGTAAGATCTTGGGCAGATACTACGAGACAGGTTCAATCCGTCCTCGGGCCATAGGAGGGAGTAAACCCAGGGTGGCCACTCCAGAAGTGGTAGGAAAGATTGCTCAGTACAAGAGAGAGTGTCCATCCATTTTTGCCTGGGAGATCAGAGACCGACTGCTGGCTGAAGGAGTCTGCACCAACGACAATATCCCCAGTGTAGGACCCTTTTTTTTTCAGCCAAGCATGGCAGCTAGGGCTTTGTTTTATAAGGTCAAAAGTGGAAAGTAATTATAAAGCATTTTGTAAAGCATAAGGAGTGAATTAGCAAAGGTGCTAGAGTCATGGCATTTGAGGGCTTATGGAAAGCAAGATAACCAAACGTCTAAACTCATCAGTAAAACCTTTTACATAACAGTTGGTGTGTTTGTTTAACTGTAACATGGAGATTACAACTGGGCCTGACACCAGGTCTACTGAATTTAAATACTGATTACATTTTTAATACTCTAAAATAAAATGAAATAAAATAAAGATATGTGAGACCTTTGAAATTGAAGTGAAGTTTTATGTTTGTTTTTAACCATCACACTTTTAATGTGCAAAAATTCCTGAACCAATCAGACAGAATGTAAAAGCCCAGTTACAAAAGAGCCTTTTGGTTTGTACTGTACCAGATCCAGCCATTCATTTAACTCAAAGTAGAATCTACTATTTAATAGCACAATGTAAAATGAGTTGTCTTGTAAATATAAGAACACGAAAACACCAACAAGACAGGTGTAGCTTCTGCACTAAGCTATTAACATGACCTAATAATACGGGGGTAACAAACCTCAATCAATTTTCAAAATGTTTCATTTAATACATATTAAGAGACTGGCTGAAGGTTGATAGTGGGTCATTGATATTATGGTTAAGTTTCTGACAATGTATGATCCCTGAAGTCTGCGCACTAATGCCGCACATGTCTGACAATGGTTGCGCTTTCGTAATCACACTGTGTTTGTCACCAGGTCTCATCAATTAATCGAGTGCTCAGGAATCTGGCCAGTGAGAAGCAGCAAATGGGAACAGTGGGAGCTGAAGGAATGTTTGACAAACTCAAGATGCTTAATGGACAAACAACCTGGGGGGGGCGCTCAAGCTGGTACACTGGGGCTACACTCACCACCACTGGTAAGACACTATATCCTATCACATTATACGGCTGAAACAGTGGGACTTCACTCATTAGCACTGACGAGACACTTAGGTTAATAGTTTTCTTTTTTTGGTTTGCATTTGTTCTCATAGTTTTGAAAAGGTTCTAAGTTTTCAATTCAGTTCAATTCAATTCAATTTTATTTATATAGCGTCAAATCACAACAAAGTTGTCTCAAGACACTTAACATATGGAGCAGGTCTAGACCTCACTCTATAAATACATTTATAATTTAAATTTATAGGAACCCAGCAATTGAAAGCAATTCCCACATGAGCAAGCACTTGGCGACAGTGGCGAGGAAAAACTTCCTTTTAACAGGCAGAAAC